>JAULBU010062824.1:0-11357 GCA_032358235.1 Odonthalia washingtoniensis
TTTATCCATATTTAAAGGAACAGAATACAATAAACATTATAGTGTAATTAATTTCTGAAATAAAATGTAAAAATTGTGTACTTTCATTGATACTGCGATAGATGAATGCCAGAACTGCACAATTTTTCCAAATGTTTCGTAAAACGAATGTTATCAATAAAATCCACAAAATTCGAAGTGTCGTACTGCGCTACAGTGGCGGTGACAATTCATTTTGATCAAAATATCGCAGTACAGTGCAATTTTTTCAGTGCACTGCGACATTTGAAGTGGGATTTTCATTTCCGGAAACACAGACGTATGAAGTACTGACTGCAAGTCCACGCGGGACAGGTACAGAAATAGTTCATGTGGTCGGTATGGTACATGCATTGAAGCTCTGTTGCAGCGCATTTATTCCACAGCCTCACACACTCTTTCGACCAAAATGGCTTCCATAAATCAAGCCCACATGGAAGTGTAGTCACTCTAAAAATTTTCCGTCAACTTACAATCCAAAACCCACACTAAGGGGTCAACTCGTGGTCTGTTGTATGGAATGAGGTATAGGCGCTTCAAAAGGGACCAATGAGCCGCTACTTTCATTGTAGTTGTAGTCAGTGCGATCTTTTCTGGATGTCGACGTCCGCAAAGCACCCAGTTCGAATCGGTGTACCAGCTTCTTACCATATATCGCTTCATCTCGGCCTCATTCGTGTCGGAGAAGAAAGCTGAAAAATCACGACTCGCTACTTACTTAACTTCAACAGAACTCTCATGAATGAACACAGTACTCTTAAAGTATTGTTTATCCATGAGTTGCAGGAGACGATTTTCGTCCACCACCGTTATGGTATACTGTCCCTTCTTTCGAGCATCGCAGACCTTTCTCTCGATGCCACGCTTAAGATGGCATGAGCATAGAGATGTAATGACTCTAAACACCTCCAATATGGCGTAAATTTGGCTGCTCTCTTTTTCCGTGAAGAAGAATTACGGGACCAGGGATGGGAGTCGTATGAACAGCCTTCATAGTAAAAGGAAGGGATTCCTCCCTACGTTTTAAAACTACACCAGTTATCTCATCCAAAAGGAAGTAGGCCAAAGGAAAACCTGTGCCCATACAAGACCCAATTATTGCGAACAATTCCAGTTTGGATTTTTTTGTTTTGTACGTGAAATCAATCAGTACCTCTTTCAATCTCCACTTTGTAACCAGCTCGTCACTTATCTTCGTAATGATTCCTACACCGAATGGTTTCTCTTACTCGCAAATCTTTTTCAAATATGATGCTTCTGCGAGGTACTGTATTGCTTAGATAATCGGATCTTTGTCTCTTCTAAATCGGGAAGAAATGGAGTTCGCCCATGTATTGCAAACATTGTTGTGGGAGGCAAGCTTTTCTCTCCGCTCTGGCAACAGAAAGTATTGGAAAATGAGACATGCCGGTTGAGCTGAGTTCAGCTATTCTATACCGACCATCCTTGGACAGAACCCGTTTCACATCTTCCGCGTCGTATTTCATTCAGTGTTTAACTGTCACGCTACATTTCCTTAGCCTGTAGGAGAATATTACGGACCCATTGCATACATTCTGCTTCCTCGTGTCCTTCAAGCGCTTTCTGTCCGGAGATGATACGGTTGATTTTCCAAATCTTTGGCTACAATTGAACTTTCTGTTGGTACTATTTACACCATTACTGAAGTACAGATATCCATCCGTACACTTCAGTTTCTGTAAACATTTCGGTTGGTATACCACAGATTCCACACATTTTCGGTATTTTCCAGTGGTGTATCATCAAATTTAGGGACATGGAATACGCAGCTCCACACTATCCCATGTATAGGGAGATTTAGTCGTTTTGAGACAACAACGCATTCAAGGTGTACTTGAAAATACACGTCTAAAACAGGTAGTGTGTGAGGTGATATAAACTTCATGAGATCAACATCGAGAAGGTAGAACACCATATGTACACTGTATATATCGTCTCCATCAGAATGGCATATGTTGCAATTGGGGCTGACAGACAACTCCTTGCTCACAATGAACGATCTCATTTCCCTCATCTGCTTACAGTCAACACAATTTATAATACAACGTACTATACATGAAATAATACACCAAGTGGCTCCATTTTCGAAGTAATGTCCGAGGGCATTGAACATATTGTTATCAAGGAGGTCAAAGAGGTCACCATCAGGAAGCCCAATATCATTCAAAGCTTGCAAAATGTCACAATCTTCGAAATATTCATCAAAATACACAGAACATTCCTGAAATGTTGGTGCTTATTCTGCAAAGAGGTCGAAATACATGTTTTTCTATTTTCCAACAATATGCGTATTCAAAATCTCATCCATTGTGATAGAGGGCGTGGTGAGGCGGAGGGATAAAAGCCTATAAGATTCAATGCTATGTCACCGCGGGGCAGGCGCGGAGCCGGTGGGGTTGGAGGGGGGCAAGCGCACAAGTTTCAATGGTGTTTCAGTACAGGCGCTTGAGTGTGGACGAGAGGCGGAGGGGATGGCCACGACATTAAACTGCTCGTCAGTGAGTTCAGAGCGGCTCGGAGCGTGAGTGAGGACGAGCGGGGATGTCTCATGGTGTGGGGGTGGCAGTCAAGCAATGAGTGCCATAGCGTAGGAGTGGGGACTGGCGGAGCAGAAGCGGCGAGGAATTCGTGGAAGTGGCTTTGGGGTGTTTGGAATAACACTTCCACAAATACACACAGGTCGGGCGCTTGTATGTTGAATACAAAAAAACACACCTGCTGGCAGTTGTTTTGGTGTGTGCCAATTTATTTGAAAATTATTATTTTAATTATTATTTTCAATTGCCAATTATGCTAAATAAATAATCTGTATACAAGTACAACACTGCAGCTGTATGACCAGTCTGTAAATACACTGTACATACCATATTGATTGCTGCACACTGGGAAAAGTCAGTGACAGATAGACAGATAAAGTCTAGTAAACATCACACCGATTTCATTAAATGATTTTTCTCTCCATTACCATAACCCCACAGTTCCCGTCTGAATTCTCAACCGGTCGATAACCTGATATTCAAGACTTTCTCGACAAATAACCCCCCTCCCCCTCACGACTTTTATAATTATTGTATCAACGTTTAGAATGTCTCAACCTACTCTCTCTTCGATGTTTGAATGTCTGAAAAGCGTAAAAGAAGGCGAGACGATTGTAGATATCTTCCACATTCTTGACACCAATCCCGATATTGCCGAACAAATTTTGTTCTTTAATCTAAGAAAATCATACCATAAAACGTCACTTATGGTGCACCCAGACAAAACGAAAGGATATGACAAACAGATTGCAACGAGACGTTTCAAAGTACTGGGCGTAGAAGTTTAAATAGGAAATGTGTATGCGAAACTTACTGTCGTACTATACACCTAAGCGAACTATACTGTAGCTTAAGAGTGTACAATCAACTTTGTGGATAGTACAGTATTCTAGGTCGTGTATATGTAGAATGACGTCACACGAGTAATTTAAAATGTAGATGTGGATTATTCAGTGTGAGTGTACTATAGAGCAGTGATATGTAGATATCAAGGTGAAGGTAGATGGTAAAAGGGAGTCGAGAAGTGAAGGGAAATGTTGGTAAGTAGGACGGAGAAAATGGACAAGTATGGCATGTATAATAAGTGAATAAAGCGGAGGAAGTGAGCGAACACAGCAGTTCTAAGTAATCAAAGTGGGGCTGAGCAAAGTGGCCAAATGAGTATAACAATAGGTACCGATATATAACTACCGACTACAGTAGATAATATAACTTAGTAGCGCGACGTTCATAACTGCACGAAAGTTGCCAACTTATTTAACCAAGCGGCTTCACACGGTTGGTAACGATATAAACTATGTTTTTAATATTGTATAATGTTAAAAGTATAGAGAAGAAAAATGGAGAGAGAAAGGAATAGTTCTGATGGTTTTCTTACTGTGAAGAAGAATTTCGAAAGCGGATACAAGACAGAAGATTCTTTTTGTCCCGGGAAAAGATGCAGGCTGGGATGTACACGTGTTCTACTGTAGTAGATAGGTGGAGATCACCTACTATTACTACTGTAGTGTGTCGCGGAAGATAAATGCAAGCTTAGAATATACAAGTGTTTCTGCAGTGTATATCACACAAATATTGTGGGTATCGATAGTTAGGGAAAAGATCTGAAGTCTTATTTCGATACTTACGGTATGTCGCTATAATTTGAAGGATGAAACCGAAGTGAAAATAAGTAAAGGCCTAAAATTCAGTATTATACAAGGAGAAGAAGATGAAGGGTGGAATTCAGGAAATGCACGGTAGCACTCAAGCCGGAAATAATACAGAACATGATTCGTCAACAGCAGGAAATGGTGACGTAAAATATGGTATAGACGATATTTTTGACTTCCCAAGCAATGAAATTCAGTTCCCATTTGGTCATAAAGTCTACATTTGAGCCTCCGTCTGATATGATGAAACTGGATCAGAATGTGAATTAGGCCTGAAAATGGAGGAAGGGCCCAGAACAACAAGATGAGTTGGTATTTATCGAACAGGTAAACAACTAGGAATAACAAAATTCGAAATAGCGGAACGGAACGGAACGGAACGGAACGGAACGGAACGGAACGGAACGGAACGGAACGGAACGGAACGGAACGGAATCTACATATAATGTACAATAGGAGGTACAACGCAAGAACAACGACACTTGGAATTGAGGCATTACTGAAAGAGAAAGTATCTTCACAAGCTTGGATTCCAATAGCAGTTGTATAAATCATACCAAAATTCGGTGAACTTCCACACGATGGGAATGTAATGAATTCTGTGGGGCCTACAATGCCTATTTGGGTGTGTAGAACGGAATGAAGGCTCACCAAACTTCTGAAATGGTTACATGTACATGTAGTACAAAGGTCTGTGCGTTCAAATTAAATTTTGTTAGGCAATTTGCCTGTCCTGGAAACCTTTGAACCGTTTTTATGACAATGGAAGATAATAATTTTATAGAGCACGAAGAAAAGTGCTTCGGTATAATAAGTAGTTCTGAAAATAATGTTAATAATGTGGTGCAATTAATTGTAACACGTGTTAGACATTTTTGAGCTCAAACGTCGGGCCTACAGTATGCATACCATATTGTGACTAATGTCACATCCGGTCACGAAAAAGTGACATAAGTGTGACGTTAGGTCACTCTCTATGTCTTTTTCCACGTTCGAGTAATTGACCCCTCCGCCACTTGTTTTTTGATGTCAGTGTACAGTATACACTGACTTGCTATCCGATATTTACAGTACCATCCTCCATCCGCCGCTTGGGCGGCAAGCGGATCCTACTGAAGGTGACTTGGACCTCACATTCTTCTTAATTCTAATAAATGCAAGCAACTTCTAGTCTGAACCTGACCCCAAAACTTCCATTTCGTCAACCATAACTAAGCCCATATCGGCTACGATAGGACCTCAATCTATCTTGCGAGAGTCGCTCAACCACACTTTACAAGCGCGATTCTTCGTTCGAATCACCCCACGTCGTATTCACTTTGTCCGCTTTACAAGCTCATTATGATCAATACGCATCTCATCCATCTACCGCCACCTGCGACAATACTATATCTCCTTTCCCTTTTGGTAGAGTGCAAGCAGCAAAACGAGTTACTCGGAACGAAGAGTCGTGAACTCCCTTTAATGCTCCATTTCCTCCTCTCTGGAGTCCATTGCACTACAAATAACAGTTCTAACTGCACCGTGTCAATTTACAAAGGAAAAAAATCTGGCAAGATCTGTGCATGTGGAATTTTCAAAAAATCTCCAACTGTCATCACAGGACATTGCAGTACTTATGAAGGCAAAAAATATATCACCTACAACCGGAAATGCGTCGATCAGTTTGAATTGAATTTCTCAACCTTGTGCAAAAAAAAATTGAGGACATGGATTCTTTGGATTGATATGCACAGTTGCTCAGATATGTTGGACATACTGTGAAATTGTTCGGGTATTCTGGCAAGGATATGAAGTGAATATTCTCGATTCATTTTCAATCAGTTGGGGAAGATGGCTCTATCCAAAAAAGTGAAGTGTTTGATGCATCTACAGTTGATCTTACCATCATCAATTAAGATTGCTCATATTACTGTGCTTTTTTTCATATCTAGCACTGCTCAACACATATGAAAAATGGGTATAAAAACAGCTACCTCTGACACCTCTCATTGTCGTGGTGTGTTACTACCGTCACATTGGACTGTGTTTGAGGTACTAGTATACAATTTAAATCGTCATGTTTTTTCTAGTACTATTATATCATTCAGTTTGTACTGCATCAGATTTTCAGCACCATACCTTTTATTTTTCTCTTATCTACCTGCCATCAACTACTTCGTCTGAATCATGCCTACCTATAGGCATAATCCGCCTGCCAGAATGGCCCCTTTCCACTGTCAAGTCAAAGGGAGGGCCCTTAATATTTCTCTCGAAGTACAGTAACGAGAATATCCACCTAACCAAAATTACACAAGAATAATTTTCTACCATGCCACGACTGCTTCATGTATCCCTCTTGAGATCCTTTGATTGTCACCGTGCCTTACGCGGCTTCTCCTCCTGATGTAAGTATGTTTGTTCATCAACACAGATGAGACATGAACTACAGTTTTTTCAGCCCTGGAAAATAACCCCGTATTCAATGAAGGAAGTTATTCAACTATAGTAGACCAGAATAAGAGGATCTACAATGATTACAGAGAATTTATGGACAACGCTTGTCTATTTCTTGACACTTTTCAATTCAAAAAAAATATGAGCCCCAAATTGGTGCTTGAGAAATCAATAGGTTCAGCACTTTACCATATAGCACTACTTTCCCCATCGATATTCCAAGTTCCATCAATTGAACGTCATTATGGATCAAAACATACTGCTTTCTTAAATCGTTTTTCAAATTCGTAACTGTATAGATCCAATTCCTACTTCAAGAACTTATATACATGTCCCAGGAAATCCAAATTAATTCATCTCTTCGTAACTAAATCATGTAAGTTGAACGTTAACAGATGCTTCAAAATTTCGTTCACGCGCAGCGGAATTAACTTATGAAAAGTAAACAAGCATCAATATCATGCAGTTCTCCATTTCCATTACAAATAGAGAAACATTTTGCACAGCTGTTTCAAAAGTCAAGATAATATCAACATTTAATTTTACTTATTGATGGAACTAACCATATATATATAACCATATAGACAACATTACAAAGCCATAGTTATCCCACACGATGAACACGGGTCCAGCTACTAAGGAAAGGAGAAATCCCATAAGGTTTTGCATACTCTGAATCGAGTGATTAACGTGTGCAAATTTATAGCTGAATGAAATTTATCAGCAACATGGGAGTATCATTACCAAGGTGCTGAATTTTTACTTCCTTTCCAGACTGATTTAGACATCGTAATTCTCGAAGCAGCTCACATAGGAGCTACAAATCTACATGTTCATGTCCCTATCGCTCTTCCTCCTCCTCGCGGACGCCCATGTAAGAACACAGGAAATAGAAAGAGGTCATGGTATGAACGTGGTCCTGGGGCAATCAAGAATCGAAACTATAGTTGTCCTCTATGCGGTATTCGTGCTCACATACATACGACCTGTGAACTCCGTCAGACTTTCCAGGATGATGTCGGGGCTGATGGGGATTCGTAACTGCCCTCTACGTTACTTGAATTATCATCCACTACAATCAGTCAATTATCCCCTACTTGACCAATTTCTGTGAAAGGGGCAATATTCCCACCATATATATAGTCCACTATTTAGCCTTCTCCCATATGAACGTGGAATTTTCCATATTAAATATGGAAAATTTTTTACGCTGACTAATGTTGCCCAAATTTAATGAAAATTAAGGAAGAAGTCCAAATATGAGCTGTAAGTTAGGCGAAAAGAAGCAAATATGGCGCGGACCCTGACAGAAATTTAAATGTGTCTGTAAGCTTAATAAAAAATTTCAGATATATTAAAAAGGGCCGAATTTGTTTCAAATATTGCATTTTACTTCCCCAGTACTTACCATGCTAGGGTCCAAGCATGTACAGAAAAATTTTCGGCTCAGAATATTAAAGGTTCTATTTGCCTCTTCAATAGTGTCAACGGTTGAGACGAGAACAGTAGTAGGTGATAGAGTAGCACAGAGTCGAGTAGTGTAGCAACAGGTATCTGAAGCTGATATTAACAATTCTCCTATGATGATATTGCGGCGGGCAATATGAGAGCATGTATATGCGAAATTGGTCTTGGACTCAATAAGTTAGTGAAAGCAAGTTGAAATAGGTTTTAAGCTACACCGAATCGCAGTTTATTCAAAATGGGTTTACTGAGAAGTTAGGAACCCAATGTCTCTTTATTTATCAGCTTAAGTAGGCAATATTATCACTGAAATAGAATCGACAGCCAGACAATGTGAAAAATTTATGCTACTCGAGAGTAGTCGGTGCTTATTGTGGTTGTCTCCAGATGAATTTCATGTCCGTGTTGTCTCAAAGGGTTGCTAGCGAATGGTTACAAGCACGGGTGGCGGATATAAGCTAATATACACATGACGTGGTGCTAGGAAAAGTTCGTCTATAAATCGTCGATTAAAGTGGCCAATAACATTGCTGCATTTCATTAAAAGCTCAATATAGATGGGCTGTAGCTTCAATACCATGTATGGCTATAGAAACCATTGTACCTATTTAGCATCTTTGCTGAAGGACACTGTCGCAAATTAATGAGCCAATGACAAGGCTTCATTCAATAAATTAATAGAGAACCCATTCTCAAAACGCCTTCCCTGTACATCTCAAATTTTGTTACTGTAAGCCGTTGCAAATATTTATCAATGGATAAATATTTACAACGGCTTACAGTTTCTGTTATCAGAACGACTTTGAGATTTTCGAACCCAAACCTCACGTCCTTGTAGAGTAGTACGGTGTTTAGTAATTGCTTGATGTACGGCTTGATCATTTTCAAATTCAACATATGGAAACCCTTTAGTAGCACCGTCACTATGTTTAGGCATTCTCAGACCAAAGAAAAGAAGGTACGTAAGCTCCTTGGAACAGAGCAAGAAGCGCTTGCAGAGGTGTTCTAAATGTGGGTCGATAGCACATAACGCAAGAAGTTGTCCTAAGGTAGACAGTACCGTTGTCTAGAATTTGTATCCCCGCCGACAATTTGTGGCGTTTTTTGAGATGGATGGAGGAGGCGTTTTGAGCATAGGTTCTGAGCCGTATATTTTTCCGTACATGCTTGGACTCAAGCATGGTAAGTACTGGGGAAGTGAAAATGCTATATTTGAAACAAATTCGGCCCTTTTCATATATCTGAATTTTTGTAACAGGTGTTTTATGTAATAACCCTATGGCCGATTTCGCCCTACCGTACAGTTGCTATGGGGGCCAAATCCAAAATTTCATGTGTTGTTCCATAAAACATCCATTTACCGTACAGTTTCTATGGGGGAAAATCCAAAATTTTAAGGGGTTGTTCCGTAAAACATCTATTAAAAAATATAGAAATTTTGAAGAACGAAAAGAACCTTTGTAACGAATTGGGATAATGAACACGTGACAAGTGAAAAACTAGAAAAAACAAGGAACCGACAAGTAACCCGACAAGTCGTAACCACCGATACGTAGCCGCCTTAGAACGAACAAGCCAAGAAGGGAAGACTATCACAAACCTCATCCGTTCCCTCCTTCTCCCTTCCTTTACATCCTCCTCAAAACAACTCCAGCGAAACCGTTCATTATCCACCCGACAACCGCGTCTTCCCATTGTTTTTCTTCTCTTTTTTCGGCGGTTTGTACCAACACTGGTCCCCCTCTTCCAAATTTTAACATCCTCGACCTTTCCGACACACGTCGCGCCCATGTCGCAAAACGCCCCACCTCCCAACCTAGACCCATCCACACTGCCCCTATCAGCACACTTTCAACTTCCTACTGCATACGACACGCTAAAACGAACGCCCCACCCCGTTCTTCCACCATCTGCCCGTGATTACTGGAAAACAAACGAGCTATCGAAATCCACCCTCGCATCAGCCACTATCAAAATTTACAACGCAGTTTACAACTAATTTTCACTCATCAATTCCGATCTTCGCCTCCAACTTCTCCACGCCGCCTACATCATTGTCGCGGAATACATTCGAGATCAACACGATGCCAACCCAAGGCCTGTAAATCTCACAAAGATGGGAGCCTTGGTTTCAATTCTCTACATAGTCGCCCCGAAGCTCAAACCACACCTCCTTACAACCCGCAGACGCCTTAATGGATGGGCAAAAATCACCTCACCCATCAGCTCAACACCTCTTACGTCCCAATTAACCTCACCGCCTTTGTCACGCTCCTTTACTAGAAACGTCAGCCGGAGGCAGCACTCGCAGCCTCCCTCAGCTTCGCAGGTCTTCTTCGCGTCAGCGAAGTTCTAATTCTCGCTTGGAAAAACGTAGTTCTCCCTGGTGATTTCAGACTATCCGCATACCCTCCTGGTACAGTATCACTAACTCTTTTCTAACCCAAGACGCATACCCACGTAGGACAGCATAAATTCCTAACCTTTTCATGCATTGCGACAGTTACACTCCTCGACCACCGCGCACGACTCTTCCCGCTTCAATTCTTGAACCGCATCTCTAGGTTCTTTCCTACCCTGACATACACGCAGTACCGTGCGGCCTTCTCCTACACTGCAGCCATTTTCAACCTATACAATTCTCACTTCACCCCCCCCCACTCCCCGCAAATTGGGGCAGCAACTGAATCCTTCATTAACAACAACCAGGTCTAGCAGATAGCCCTAAAAGGACGCTGGGAATTCCCGAAATCAGTTCGCCACTACGTCATCAATGGCCATTCCAGGCTTGCCTCCCGCCTGACTGATTCCCGAAACCAGAACGCCATCAAGCAGTACCAAACTTTATTCCTTCAAGTCATCGTCTATATCAAGCGAAATTTTACTAACAAATCTAACCATAACACCTCTTTCCTTCCCCCCATTGAAACAACGCAACATCATACCATCACTGTCAACGAGCCTCAAAAACGCATGCAGCCCCATACAATTATTTTTATTTTTATTTTTTATTTTTTATTTCTTTCAACCCGTTTCATCATACACGTCTATGTTGCAACCCACGTCTTCTCCCTCCCCTTCCTTCAACTCGCGACCATCCATAACGAATCATGCCGCCGCCGCCACCTTCTAGTCGCAACCCGAACCTTCCAAAACCAAACTCCGAAAAACTTCGTAACCATTGCACCACTACTCGTTACCTTGGTCCTTTCCACCGTGTAAAAGCCTT
>JAULBU010062846.1:0-11353 GCA_032358235.1 Odonthalia washingtoniensis
AATAACAATAATGATCATTATCAAGGTATGCAACGGTGATGAATGGTCTGGAATTGGAGATCCATGTAGGGAAGGAGCAGCTAATCCTAAAGCTTCATTATCAGATTTTATACGTTGGTTTTCACCTAGTGATTGGAATGAAAAAGACGGATTAAGTAAAAGAATGTCTCGTTCAGGTAATACGTAGAAAGAATTATGGAATGCAAGTGAAACTATACGTTGTAAATCACAAATTACATTATTTGATAATCATGCACATGGTAGTATATCGTTGTGTGATTTAAGAGTTATGACTATATCGTCAATATCAAAACATTGTGCTATAATACAATCGGAAATTGGATACAATCGGAAATTGGTTATACAATTTTTAAGTAAACATCTACAATGCAAACATTTTTCATTTTTTTCATTTTCATTTTATTTATTTTTTATTTATTTTATTTTTTCTATTATATTTTAAAAATATATATATATATATATATATATTTTTAAATGTCGATTTTATTTATTTTTGTTTTTAAACATAGATTCTAATTAAATATGAATGCTTTTTTTTTTTAAAAAAAAAAGCATTCATAAAATTTAAAAACTTTTAAAAAATTAAAATTTTGTGGTTTGTCGGAGGGGGGGTTCGCCTCGCGAACCATTGCAATTACACAATAATACTACTGTACCAGTAGTACTCACGGCAACACGTTTGTGAATGTTACTGTACCTGCCGCATACACATAACGAATGTTTCGTCGACACCATATCTTGGGCCAACATGACCTTACCTGAACCAAATTTCTTTTTCTTATGTTGATCAGACTTTCCTGGTTCCCCACCTCATTTTCCTAACACCGGCCCCATCATTCACATTATTCACCACCGCATCTCACAGGGGAAGGGAAAACAATAAAATCATGATCACATCATCAATTTCCTCATCCGTACCGCCTCCAACAGCAGACTTGCTGACAATCATAACACACAATGAAACGGTCGCGCAAGCAATCCTATATGAGACCGCATCGTCACATCTGACCGGGAAAGATGCCTTTGGCAAAGCTTTGGAACATACTCGTAATCTCTCCAGTACGTTACCCATCATCCGATTACGAATGACCACGGAGCAGGAGCAGAGGCGCGTTGATGGTATTGCTGCAGTGATTGCGAAAGCTAGGGAGAACGCAGGCGAGAATCGGTTTTCTTCAAGCACCGCGTACGACGTTTATAGAATCCTTCTTGGTTTTGAAACTTCTGTCAGCGGAACGGTGAATAATTTATCGGCTCCCTCTCAACATATGCATATGTCGGTGACGACATCTCCTACTGGCGTACCTGTGACATCGGTACCGAATTCCAGAACAACGGCGTTACCAGCAGTACCCTCGCCTACCACATCTGACAGTTTTGTAGTGAAGCCCCCTGTAGCGACATCTCCGCAGCAAGTATCACGAGTTGATCAAAATCAACAACAACAATTGTACATTGCACAAATCAACGAGCAGAAACAACAGGTGCCTAATCAACAGCAGATGCTACAGCAGCAACAGCAACAAATGCCACAGAATCAAGTGCGACATCACCAAGCGCAACAGATGCAGCAGATGCAACAGCAACAAGCGCAACAGATGCAACAGCAACAAGCGCAACAGATGCAGCAGATGCAACAGCAACAAATGCAACAGCAACAAGCGCAACAGATGCAGCAGATGCAACAGCAACAAGTGCAACAGCAACAAGTGCAGCAGCAACAAGTACAGCAGCAACAAGTGCAGCAGCAACATGTGCAGCAGCAACATGTGCAGCAGCAACATGTGCAGCAGCAACATGTGCAGCAGCAACATGTGCAGCAGATGCAGCAGCAGCAGATGCAGCAGCAGCAAATGCAGCAGCAGAAAATGCAGCCTCAACAGCAAATGCAGCCTCAACAGCAGACAGTTCCATCACAAAAGCAACAACAGGTACCGCAACCTCAGCAGCAACAAACAAGCCAACATCACGTAGAACAACAACTGCAGCAATTGAACCTTCAAAATAGTCGTCCTCAAATTCACCAGCAACAGGTGCCACACCAACAATTACAACAGCAGCAAACAAATCTACAATCACAACCACAAGTGCTTCAACACCAACATAATCAAAATGTCCAATCACAACAGCAGCAGCCTGTAGTTAATGAGCAAACCCTACAAACACATAATCTTCAACAACAACAGTCGCAGTCAACAAACAATACACAAGGTCAGCCAGGGGCAGACTCGGCCGATTCCAATTCTCAAATCACATCATCATCTGCCACACTTAAAAATGAGCAACAACTAGGCGAATCTCAAACGACAACATCGGCACACAGTGAAACAAGTGACAATCAAAGTGTCACTGCCAGTAGTGGTACCACTAATGCAAATGGAAAAGGTAAATGGAAGCGCAACATAGTAAGTGGTGCCAAGGTTGCTGCTATTGGCGCGAAGGTTACTGCTTCTTACTTAGGAATCAGTGCGAACAATCTTTTCCGTAAAAAGACAGTGAAAAATAATGACACCGTTGTTGAATCAACAACAGAGACGACAGCGCTTTCTGTGAGCAATGTTCCTTGTGTGCCTACACCTCGGATTTTTGTTCCACAACAACCTTCTTCGGTTCCTGCCAGTAAGGCTATACCGATGGGAGTTGAACAGAAATCGGACAACACTGTGTATGCCTCAGTGCCAGTTCAAAATCCCGTTCCGGTGATGCATCAGGCGAATATGTCGATGTCGATGCAAAATCCTACCATGACCAAGGCGGACTTTTCATCACAGATGCAAATTCCTGTTATGAGACAGACGAATGGATCAACATCAGTTCAGATATCTCAGGGGAATGCATTCACGGTGGCCCCATCTTCAGTGCAAATACCTCCTCCAGTAATTCCTGGCAGCAAATCAACGCTTAAACATACATTGACTTACCCAAGTACATCAATACTCATGTTATCACCTTCACTCGCTACCGCAAACCCAACCACACCCATGTTTACACCTGCGGGTTCTACAAAACCTTCGTTGTTACAGAAGCCCACGATGTCTGCAGGTTCTTTAAATCCATCACCGTCGCTAAAACCAACGGTCATGAATTATCAAAACCCGTCAACTTCATCGCCCAGTATAGGCAGTAATACATCGTCATCAACACTATATCCGCAACTGAACACATCAACATCATCACCGACAGCAGGAACTTTGAAACCACCGACTTTGCATAAGCCTACAGTGAACGTTGTCAATTCACCAATTGCACAAACATCGGGGATGGGAAAGCTGAATTCATCAACTTCTATGCCGATTGTAGGAGCCGTGAATTCGGGGATGCCGGCGGAAAGAGGAAGCGGAAGCGGAAGAGGAAGAGGAATAGGACAAGTAGTTACGAGCGGTTTAGGGCGTGGTCAGGTAAATCAAAATCCAAAATTGAGTGGAGGTCGAGGTGTTGGACGTGGTCAGAAACCACAATTCCAACACCAAAATCAAAATTTGAATGGGGGTCTTGGCGCTGGTCGTGGTCAGAAACCTCTATATCAATATCAAAATCAGGTTCACGGTGGTGTCGGGCGTGGTAATTTGAATCAGAATTTTGGACGTGGACAGATGCGTACGAATCAAGGTCGTGGAGGTGGTTATTATGTACAAAACGGGAATGTTCAACCCAGTCTTCATTCGGGACACTCAGGGTATGTCGAAACAAATCAACCGACTGAAACGTTTCCAACAAGACCTTCTGAGAAACTTCAGGAGATGGAGGGGGAGGCAGAGCAGCAAGGAGAAATTGACTCACAATCCCCTCAGAAACTGCAGGAGACAGAGGGGGGATCAGGGCAGCAAGAAGAAGGTGAAGGGGTTGTAGAGGGAGATTACGATGTTACGGAAAATGAAGCAATGGCAGATGAACAAAACTTTGATGGCGATGGCGGAAACGAAAATACAAACGAAGAACAAAATGTCATTGAGGACAGTGGTTACAGTGGTGTAGACGGGAAATTTGAGACGACGACTGGAACTGAAATTTGCAATAGCACAGATCAACAAACAGCGGAAGAAGGTCAAGTTGTTGACGACGCAGCAGCGGTCACTGGCGATGGCGATGGTGATGGTGATGGAGGAGCAGGAGAGTGCTTCTTTGGAGACATCAATTTGAATGTGCAGAATGAGACAACGAATGAATTTAATGTCAGTGTAGAGCAACATGAAGAACAATTCGTTGATGAAACTGGATGCAATGAAAATAGTTCGCAACAATTCGCAGATCAGCAGCAATTCGAGGCATTGCAACAGCAGCAATTAGAAATGCAGGAACAGCAACAAGTTGAAGCAGTTGAATTGCAGGAACAAGAAGAAATGCAGGAGCAGCAGCAATCTGAAGTGTCGCAAGAGCAGCACCTCGAGATGGCGCAACAGCAACAACTGGAAATGGAGCAGCAATTCGAAATGCAACAGCAGCAACAATTTGTACAACAGGAACAGGTTCAGCTTGAACAAGCTCAACAACAACATGCTGAGCAACAACAAGCTCAACAGCAACAGTATGAAATGCAACAGCAACAACAAATTGAAATGGCACAGCAGCAACAGTTTCAGTTTGAACAAGCTCAACAACAACATGAGCTACAACAAGCTCAACAGCAACAGTATGAAATTCAACAGCAGCAACAAATTGAAATGGCACAACAGCAACAGTTTCAGCTTGAACAAGCTCAACAACAACATGCTGAGCAACAAGCTCAACAGCAACAGTATGAAATTCAACAACAACAACAAATTGAAATGGCACAACAGCAACAGTTTCAGCTTGAACAAGCTCAACAACAACATGCTGAACAACAACAAGCTGAACAGCAACAGTATGAATTGGTCCAACAGCATCAACTAGATATGTATAATCAACAACAACAGCCGGACATTACGTACGTTGAAATGGAACAGCAGGACATGCAGATGTATGTCAACGTGCAACAGCCAGATGGAAGTATAGTTGCCATGCAACAAGAGCATACCGAAATGTATGCAATTGGCACGGACAATCAGGAGATGGTTGAACATGCTACGATGGTCGAAAGCGGAGATGCTTTTAGGATGGTCGACCCGACCGGGGACATGCAACAGCAATTTGAGCAACTTCAGCTTGAAGGTGCAGTAGACTCATCTGGTGGCATGGAAGCTGTAGAGGGGCGAATTGTGGGAGCACAAGAAGAAGTAATTGGGGAAGCGGAAGCAGTAATTGAGGAGGCGGGAGCAGCAATTGATGAGGCGGGAGCAGCAATTGGTGAGGAGGCGGGAGCAGCAATTGGTGAGGAGGCGGGAGCAGCAGTTGGTGAGGCGATTGGTAATGGTGTTCTATCTGTGCTTGGTAGCCTTTTTCAGTAAATGTAAAGAACAGCAAAGCTAATATATATATGAGTGCCCTATATTTATATTAATCCCATATATATATTGCTAATATGTATGTATGTATATATTTTAACTATATGCGTTTGGATCTCGAGCACTTGGCAGATTGAAGAGGAAGGCTAACATGTGTTACCTAACCTAAACTAACCTAACACATAATCCGCGAGGGGATGGGCGTAAGCCCATCCAATTATTATTATTATTATTTCGGTTAATTATTCTTGAGAAAGCTAAACCTTCAATACAAACCCGTCTTGTTAAGATCATGTTCATCGATAACAATATCGTCACGCCGTTGCACCATTCTGAGATTCCCTCTTTCGTCCTTCGTCCAGCTGCTCACAGTAGTAAGCAAGTTGGCGACCAGTTTGGACTTTCGATACGGAGCAACTATTGTAGCGGCACGTTTCGCACCGTATTTCACCTCCTCTATTTGTTCAGCCGCATCCATCAATTCAACAATATTGGCCGTTGAGCTCCCAGTTGAGCTCCCACCTCTCTCAACTTGCACGGGGTACCCTGCAATGATGAGCATTCTCTTTCTTAGCATATGAATTTGACGTTCTAAATCGACAGAAGCTCGCTCATATGCCTCTTTCAATTCAGGTATATCATCTGCACAAGCTGTATTACGTCGATTATAACGCTCGATCGGCAGTAATGGAACATCAGGAAAAACTGTCCGTAAAACTGTAGTTGATAGAGCCGGATGTTGCGAACTTAGTGGTAAATCAATATATGTAAACTCATCTTCTTCTAAGCTCCCAGCAAATCTATATCTCGCTTGCGTTTGTGCCATCTCCGTTATACATGGTATTATTGAGGCGTTACAGTATGGCATACGCCTCATATGAAGACAGTAACTGGTAACTTGTGAAAAGCCGTCTCGTATTGAATCGGCTATAACAACTTTCGAAGGGTTTGGGTGCATTGATTTCGTTACTTGGTTATGGTGTACGGTCATTAACTTTCGTGGAAATGCGCGTCGATACTCATTCATTACCCCGGCTACTAGTTCAAAAGCTGTCTTCAGAGGGATCGGTTCATAACCTAACGGAATCAATGTGCTTATCAGCGCATTTAGCATATGTGAATATCCGGATTTCTTGGTATAACGAAGGATGACCAAATCAGGCGTTTCTGTTTCGGTACTCGTCGTGTATGTGTATGTGTATAGATTGGATGCTCGGCGACCGCGTGCGATGTTCGTCACCGGTTCGGTTAAGGATTGCAGGTATTGAGCATGTATGAATAAAGCGAGTATGACGAGTAGCGCGGTCGGTACGGAAAGTTGAATATGGCGCACGAATGGTGATGATATTATTTTGGTCTTCGATTGGGTTGCCATTTTGATGTCGTCGTGCATCGCATTCGAATCGCATTCGCATTCACATTCGCATTATTGGTCTCTTGATGAGTTTCTGCAACTTTGATTTAAAAGAGATTTAAAAACTTTTGTCTGTTATATAAATACCTTCCATTTTGAATTTTGAAAAAATGGCATTTAATTTGGAGTTTCCATTGCTGCTGCTCTGTGCTAACAACACCACGTACCATACCAACAGCCCACAAGCTCTGGGGCAGCCCAGAGTACGTACGTACTGCTTCTTCTCGACGTTTCGACGTTGCATCCCCCCCTCTCTCTCTCTCTCTATCTCTGGTATACAGTAGGAGGAACCAACTGCCCTACTTTTCGTTTATTTTAACGAAATTTCAGGAAGGTATGCTATGCTAATCATTGGCTAATTTTATCCCAATTCACCAAATTTGCTCTTACACCATCTCAAGTCGAACTACGTGATTTTATTATTATCGTGCCCTTTTAACACTTAACTTACTGCGGTCCGGAGAGGTAATTTGTGTGACTTTTAACCCTTTCCTTTAGGCTATCTCCATCCGTTTGGGATGCATCGAGTGAAAATGGGAAACGTGTAATTTTTTCTTTAAAAATTAGGGAGATTTCGTGTATTCGACACTTTTAGGATGGTGACATTAAAAATAATTAAAAGTTTTAATATCAAAAATACCCTAAACACCCATAAAATGATTTTCACCCCCCTAAACATTAAGAAAACATTACTTTCGCCGTCCCAATCCTGGCTTTATCCTAAATATTACTGGTTGCTGTAAAATCGTTTTTTCATACTTTCCACCCGCAATAATACCTGCACCGATAACAGATCTGAAAATTTAGGGAGATTTGAAATGGTTCAGTCAACCAGAGACCCATCCACCGCAATGAATCTGCAAATATTCTACAATGACGATGACGGAGAAAAGCACCAATATTAATTTTCTGAAATATATCAATGTCATTGGTTACATTTATGTATTTTCTTGAATGCAGCAATTTCATTGGCTACGTCAATCAGTGATTTGTATACGACCCTTCCTGGCACCTACTTCACTTTATGTATTAGCTCGCACCTTCCATTCTCTTTAGAGCATCTCCTACGGTGAGACCTATAACTGTAAATCTGTAAAAATAAAAAAAATCGTCGGATTTTACAGCGGAAATGAAAACATTTGTCTTCTGCGGAACGTGTTCGCCCTATATCCGTAACCGTCAACTTGCAGCGTTCTGTAAATGTAAATGTAAATGTAAAAATTAGTTTTTACAAACTATTTTAGGGGTGTTTTTAAAACCCTATACCGACATTGAGTTTTCACCTTCATCAATTGTTTGTGTTTTCACTCCCCCGTCACTACAACCCCCCAACGTCGGTTTCATAGCACGACCAACAATGAACAGCGACTTCACTAACTCCTTTCCATCTATTCTACTCAGCACTAACATCAGTAACTACAGTCCATCCACTCCTCCTGGCACTTCGCCACTGAACCAACCGACGAGAAACAAGAACGGCAAGCAGCCTACATGGACTGATCTGCATGTTCTTGGTGCAGTACAGTTGATTGTAGAACTGCCAGATGCCTCCATCAACGGTGCCAAGCAAAGGAGGGTTGACTGGAATGCGCAACTGAAAAAAGAATATGTTCAATGTGGTATACGTATTCGTTATATTCATCCGATTCTTTTGGAACCGAAGGAGATGGAAACGTGGTCAAATCGGCCCGGAAAAAGGTTCCAAAAAACGATGCTACAGGAATTTCAGCTTGCCGAAAGCTACATCATAAATTGAAGACAGTTTTCTGTATGAAGCTAACTGGAAATCCAAGTGATTATGAAAAGATGAGATGTGCCACAGGATTGTATAACGACTTAATTAAAGTCGCGCACATCTTTGATGTATTGCGCAATCCAATGTACAAAATTGGGAAACAATTTTTGTACCCCGTGACCTATGAATGTTTGGTATTGGAGAAGATAGAAGAACTTAATCCATTGGAAAATTTAATTGAAGATGTTTTTGAAAAAGACGACAATGAAAATGATCGTGTTGAAAAAACTGAATAAAAAGATCCAGATTCTGAAATCACTGCAAACAATAGTGCTACTAGTTCGGTAACGGTAGGGGTATCAAAAAGAAGTCAAGGGTGTAAAGCAACAAAGAATGATCGTTCAATCAAAATTGAGGTTGAAAATGAAGAGAGCGTACTTGCGAAAGCATTTACTGAATTAAGTCAGACTTTCAAGCAAGCAAGTTTATGTTCAATTAAGTTGTCGGAGGACTGTGCGAAAACAGAACAACAGATAAGAGTACAAGAACTTAAAGTTAGTCAAGAAGCGGAAGAAGTTGTAACTGTGAAGGTTTTATTTTATGATGGCAGTGTTGGAAGCAAGGAATATAAAGATTTATTTCCTCGCCGTCGTTTTCGTGAACTTCGTGAAAGGGAAGAAGCAACAGAGGAAGAGTCAGAAAGGAAAAGAAAATTACGCAGAGAAATATGTGAAAAGAAAAGTATTGATGAAGATGAAGTTTAATTAAAATTGTTACAAGAATCATTATGTGTTCAATCTGTCTACGATTCGAAATTTTTTGTCTCGAAACATGTTGGGAAATTTTCTACGTTTCAGGGTCCACATAAAAATAATGAAATAAACGAAGTGTTAATATTGTTCCTTTAGTTTTTGTCCATTTTTGATTCTCTTAAAATTTAAATAAAGGGGAGGAGTTGTCGATTATACTGCGATTTTCAGAACGAAAATCGGAATGTTAGAAGTATTTTTTTTCCAAAGAGGCGATGTGTACCACCGCAGTAAAAACGAAAGAGGGGTCAAAATTTTTTAAAAAGAGCAATTGTTGATGGTGTTGGAGGAGGTCCTGTAAATGTATTACTATTTTTTCAAGGAACGGAAGAGGAGGAGTGATGTGTTGTACTGCGATTCTCAGAACGAGAATCGCAAATTTAGAAGTGTGCTTTTCATTTTAAAATCGTTTATATCATCACCATCATCATAATCATATCCAATAGCATTATTATTTTCAATAGTATCTCTAAACTATGTTAATGCTCTTAGGAGCTATATTAATTAATATATATAAATAGTAACTTTACCTATTATTAATACTGTCGGAAAATTTAATGTAGTATTTAAAAATGTGGTAGATGTGTACCAGGTATAAAAAAAGCACTTCCAGAATGTGGATGAGATCGATTAATAGTGTACGTTAATATGGCATTTCACAAGAATCTGTCCATAATTCACTATCATCTTCGCTTTCACATCCTTGAGCTTCAGAAATGTTGA
The DNA here is from genome assembly GCA_032358235.1 of Odonthalia washingtoniensis. Taxonomy (NCBI): domain Eukaryota; phylum Rhodophyta; class Florideophyceae; order Ceramiales; family Rhodomelaceae; genus Odonthalia; species Odonthalia washingtoniensis. Next base: position 10,066 of record JAULBU010062846.1, read on the forward strand.
CTATAATTTCGTCAGGGTCCCCACCATACCTGTTCCAAATTGCATCGGAAAGAGCATTTTGAAGCATTTTATGATCGTTGTTGTCTTCAACATGATCTGCAGTATTTCGTAGATAGTCAGTGTAGTCGTAAATATTTGAAGGTATTGTTCTACAATGCATCGGCACCAATTCAGAATTTGGATCTATACTTGCTGTGTTTCTAGTACCGAAACCTTGGCCACCATCAGTGTCCCTAGCTTCAAAAATCATTTTGTGAAGAATAACGCACGTTTTTAAAATGAACGTCATTTCAGAAGTTCGTAATATTCGTGACGGATTCGCTAGTATGTGCCATCTACTGAACAGAACTGCATAAACTCGTTCCGCTCCCTTTCTGAACCCTTCTTGAGACTGTAAAAATATTTTTTCACGCTTTGTAGAGGGCTGAGGAATTGTTTTCAGGAATATCCTATGTACTGGATAAATACCATCCACCACCTAATAGAACCAATCAATTGTCCGACCGGCAACGTCAAATTTAGGATGAAATTTAGGCCAATAACCAGATTTTACGTCACGAAAAAGTTCTGAACAATTCATTATGTTTATGTCATTCATGGAACAGGGGAATCCAAACTGTAGGTGCCAAGTACAAAGACGATCGTCAAATATGGACTCCAGGCAAAGTTCCGGTTTCGTTGACTTCAGGATATTCATTCTTTGCTCACCAACCGCACCATTCCCTAGTTTCCATCCAGAGCAGTCTAGTGAACCAAGAGCCCCGGGAAATATAACTTTAGAATGGCGTTTCATTAATATTTTCGCGTCTTCTAATGTAGGATGTCCAAGATATTCTTTTCAAAGCATGAAACTACCGATCTTGCAAATATTTTCCGATATTCGTGAATTCTAGATTCCTATAAACGAGTGTATTCCGATACTGCATCCGCCCCTATACCCAGACTGAGCAGTATCAGCGCCGCAACAATTTTCTGACCTGTAGTTGAAGATGGAAGACCCGTAGCGTCATGGCCAAATTGAAAAAACTGACAGTCATCTTGAAGCACAGCTTGCTTAACGCGGGTATAAACAGAACGTGGCATACGGAAACGTCGCTAGAATATTTCCTCCGTATAGGTTTGTCCAAAAGATTCCGTTGTTGCGTTCAATGTCTCCTAGCCAATAAAATATTCATTCAAAGATCGTTGTCCGCCATCATATCGACCTAGTGGACGATTTGGCGCACGCCCAGTTGTTGAATCGCCATGCTTTCGTTTAGTTCTAACCTTCTTTCTACGAATGATAGTG
>JAULBU010062857.1:0-11352 GCA_032358235.1 Odonthalia washingtoniensis
TGCTTCATGAGATGACTGGAATGCTGTTCGTTCGAGATTGGAGAAAATTCGTGAAACATTTTCTGGAGAATTCGGAAAGTACCATGAATACAGTCGTAGAAATCGTATGGTGCGAACAGGTTTGCAAGGACAGCGTGGTTGCACTGTTTTGCTAGCACGGTCCAAGAATTGTGTACAGCATGACACGCTGCACCTTGAGGTGTATACCACGAATGTATTCCGTCTTCATCTGACATTTTTTCCATAAATTGCTGGACTAAGAATGGTGATGGAGCGAAAGTCCAGCAGACATTCATGGAGCCTTGGTAGCGATAAGTTGAACCTGTTTGGGTGTACTGTAGTCCCGTGGTTGCTACAGACAATACTAAAGGGAATGAATTGTTACGGGTGGTAACTACGGACAAAATCTACGCAATTTGAAGAAAAAATGAATGAAACATGAACTTTGGACATACAGAGTATGTATAATTTAATGTATGAGACATACAAATTTACTTACGGACGGTGGAAAAGAAAGGAAAGAAATAGCTTGATTCAAGATTTTTCTCAAGGCAAGTTCCATCTGTTGATGACTGCCATAGGATTAGGGATGAAATAGTGAGAATATGTCGACAATAAAACTGAAGTGTGCAATGGAATAATTTTTGGATTGTAGTATGGAAATCTGGAAAATTGTATGTCTTTATTTTTGTTTTTGTTTGTTCCATTTTATTTTTTATTGTATCTTGAACAAAATAAAATCAATTCTTTTAAAACATAAGTAACAATTTCGATGCGTAATTGAAATGAAAATGACTGTTTATCTAAGTAAGGAACTTTTCTTTTAAATTAAAATTTGTCATAGTAATGGTAGGATTAATTTTATTTAAATGACACACATTGATTATACAAAAAATTTTATTTTTAATGGACACTAGGTCAAAGTTCAAAATACTACGGACATAATGAACCGTGTGGTCAAGAGAATATTTTGTAAATGGTAAAGGAGAATTGGACAAATTGATTACGATGAAGTGAATAATGCAGGAAAAGGACATGTGCTGTTATCCTGTAATAACGAAATATGTGTTTTGTAGTGTCCACAACAGTGTTCAGTATGACAAAAGAGTGATTTTGAAGCAAGCGAGAAGCAGGCGGGCCACAAACGGTCAGAAAATGTGTAACTCCATGTGGAGTTGCGAATTTTGCAAAAAATTAAATATTTAATTCTTTTGCAAAAACCCAACTCGACATGGAGTTGTAAAGTTTGGAAAAATGTGCAACGGTGAACTGTTGTACGTAATTACTATGGTAACCGTTAAATCATGTAACGGTTACCATGGTAAGTATGATACAGTTTGGAACGTTAGTGTGGACTTGTATCAGCGCTGCAGTAAGAAAGAACGTTGACTTTCAAGTGTTTGTGCATCATTTCCTAAACCAAAAACATCAATGACGAATAGAGGGATAGGGAAAAAACTTTCACAAATTCCAAGGAGATCGAAATTGATATGTGTAAAACCCCCATTAAAGGCGGAAAGGATCTGCACACCCGGAAGTGATGGTGGGGATAAGTCATTACGTGAAAAGAGCCCGAACTTGTTTAAAGAACCGCGAGTGAAACCTCGTGGAAGTGGAAGAGGTAGTATAGGAAGACCGAGGAGAAATGAGACAAACGAATGTTCATTGAATATTGATGTAGAGAACACATATACTACCGAAAAATACGAATCGCGGCTTGAAAATGATGAGGTACGAAGTGGTGCACAAAATTATGACAACAGTTGGAAGTTAATAGTTCCATCAAAAACGTTGGAAATGTAGAGATGGAAGTAAATATGGAATAGTTCCGGAAGCTGCAGGAAGCGGTTCGAAAATTTACGGCCTAGAAGTCAAGAATAACAGTTTTGATGAATAAGTACAAGGTTTTAGCGAATGAAAAAGGACCAGAAGCGTTGAGTGAAGAGGTATCAATCAAGGCTCTTGAATTTGAAGTGATCAGAATTGATTGTAAACATACTGAAATGAGAGGAATGGTACAAAGTTTAGAGTTATTAAATCAGTGACTTCTGAAAAAGATGTCGAAAAACAACAAGAATCGTGGAAAGTATGTTGACCGGATGATAAAACATGTACCTCCGAAATATTTGGGGATTGGACTGGCAGTTGACCGGAGAATGCTGAAGTGGGGAAGTAAGGAAACCTGTTAATTTGACCCATGTTGTGATGATAATATAAGGAACTGGACGAATCGAGGTGAAAATGTAACTGAGAATGGAATTAAAATGTTAGACGGAACTATCATAGTACCAACACCACACAGTTTTCTTTGTAGCGGTAACAATATATATGTCCCCTCCATAACTTCCGAGAGAGATATTATATGTTCTTTGCTTAGAACAAAATTGTCAACAGTGGAAAGCGTACAAATATATTCGTCTGAAGAGTCGAGAAATGCCGTTGTTGATGCGTTTTGTAAAGTTGGTACATTAGAGGGACGTCTGAGACAGTTATTATTGGAACTCTGTACTTGAAGGAAAGTAGCTGCAAAGAACATATTTTTTAAAGTACTTGGTTATGGTTCACTACTGTCTCGATTCAATTTGAAAGAACTTGCAGGATCAGAAAAAAGGGAAAAGGAAATAGCTACTGCCAAAAGGAAACTATTGAAGACGAATAGATTTGGTGTTCAGGACATTTCTTGGTGGCGGACCACGGATATTTGTAAAATACAAGTACAGTACAGGGGAAATCAGCGCCAAAGTGTAGGTGATAAAGAGGGGGGCAATGAGGAAAAATTGAATTTGTTCACGAATGAAATCGGTCCTGCAGTGTTTCATAATTTCATTGGATATATACCTGAGACCGTGGAAGGGGACGGTGTAGAAGGAACTGTGATGATTATTCGTCTTGTAGATGCATGGATAAACAGCTGTGTTAACCTTCAGATTGTGAATGAGTTTCGCCGTGGTGGACGTCAGAATGATTTTAAAGAAATGTTTTCGAAGTATGTAAAACTTGCAACTGACCAGTTGGTTGGCTAAATAAGAAAATTTGAAGAAGCATGGGAACCTGATGAAGTTGAAGTACCGGAATGCGAAGTGGGGCAGAATAAAAATGTTTTAGAGAAATAGAACGCGAAGCAACAATAATAGTTACAACCAAAAGGCCGAGGAAACATTTCATTGTTGTATAAGCCGAATGGTTTCGTAAATACATTTATTTACAGTGTGCAATTATTCATGACTGTTATATAGCAGAAATAGCGAGTGATTAGAAGAGTGTGGAAAATCTTGGAAAAGAATTTGTTGAAGGACCTGTAAGGAGTACATTATTTTACGGTGATTACCACATACAAGAGAACGGAAGTATCGAAGGAAATGAAGAAGCACAGACTGTGTAATTTTAATTGAAGTATACATACGCCGAATTGTCATGTGGGGTCGTCATCTTCGGCAATATTAATTTTAACAAAATTCAATGAATTCCTTTCCCTGTAGAATAGATTGATGTTATATCATTGCCGTGGCCATGAAAACTGTTCAGTAAAATAATCAATTCCGAAATTTGACTGGAACACATGTACAGATGAATATATTGTGTTGAAAGCTATTATATCATACCACTCTCCTTTCTCCAATATATTGGCAACCGATGCATTCTTGGCTCCAGGATGGGTGTAGTCGATTTAATCCGATGTAGACAAACATAAGCATAAGAAGTTAAGAATTTTATCTACATTGTCTATTGGCGGAATGAATTCAATATATTGTACGAAAGCCACTCCTTTTTTCTCCATATTAGTCAAAAGATTTATACTAAATATGAGAAGGACTTTTTCTATATAGTAAACAGGACTGTTTGACTCACCTTCTTTAATGAGGACGAAAATATTTCTTTTCTTCTTACTGGACCGAATTGTTTGGTTGCAAAAATACGTTGTGTTGTGCGGAGGTGTTGCGGAGGAGGACTGTAATTGACAGTATTTGTAGAATAATAATACTGTTGAAATGCAGGTAGGTCGCCACCGAAGATGTAGTCGAACTTCAGGAAAGTAACACTGATTTTTGGGTCTATTAAAACGATATCATTCTCTTGTAAATAGATCCTAATGAGTTCTGTGAAAACAATTAGAATGGTACGGGATAGTGTTTTCAATATAGAAGTAAGAATTTTGTCTGATCCTTCCTTACACAAATCAGATATTTTTCTGATAGCATCAATCTGAAACAACGTATTTGAAACGCCGTTGCGTACCACATATTTAGATGGATTTTTAGTATGTGATGTTACAGTTTCTGATCCGGTTGATTGTTTGGTATTGATGATGTTTAACCCACGTTTCATGAATGTTTCATGTCGAGCTACACAGGGATGAGAAAACTGGCCCGTGTCTAGCCAGTGTACAATCAATGCGTTGGTGTGACACGATGCCACGTGTAGTAGAATACTGTACTGGATGGTGGCGGCGGTTGCCTGGGGTATGGCAAAGTTGATGTCGGTTCGTACAGTTGTACGTGGCGATGGTTCGTCGTGTATGACAGTTGCCGTCCTGGCCATGTGGATCGTGGTAGACGCAGATGTGAATTATGGGTGTGAGCTAATGTGGATCGTGCGCAGTTGTGAAATATGGGTGTGCGGTGATGCGGATGAAGGATGTACGTCGATGTGGATAGCAGGTTGTACTTACAGCTTCAGACGGGGAGAGCGGTAGGATGTTGTGGTGTGCGTATGCAGTTGTGGAGGTAACGGAACGCGCGAGAAGTATCTGGCAGCAATGGTACTGTAGGGCTGGAAATCGATCTAGAGGCTGTAATTTGTACCTGTACGAATTGAGTGTGACTTCTGACGGTGGTGACTACACCTTATGTCGGCAACAATTACAAACGTATAGTATAATAATTGGTGATGAAATAAGTATGGAAAAGGAAAGTAAGTAAAAGGGAATGGTGCTTGTGGCGTTATTAAAGAAGAGGAGAACGCGAAAAGTGAAATAAAAGAGACAGAAGATTCTTCGGTTCCATGGTGTGTTAGGTTGAAGAAAGTGCGTGTACTGTAGTGTTCGACGGGATGTATGTTGTGTTTGATACGTGTCCAACATTGTCGTATGTGTCACAGTGTGGCAAAAGATAACTGATGTTTTCGTAATTAGTGTGTGTATGCCTAATTCGTTGACATCTGATGTATCTTTTGAGACAGTCCCTTCGTTCGCTTGATCAAGCATCATGATATAAAATGGTTGTGTGTGTTTTCTTTTATATGATATAGGTTTTCGTTTTAACAATTTTGCTAAGCGTGAAAGATGGGGGGCTTGAGGTGGAAAAAAGTTGGTGCAACGAAAATTGTCAACAAGGATGATGTTGTGCGGAAGATGATTCATACCAATTCACTTTAAGCGCAACTTATTTTAAGCGCAACTTATTTCAAGGATTGATACTATTCGGAAGATTGCAATACCTTTTGGTGTCGCATGTTAGCGCAACTTATGTCAAGAACTGACATTATGCGGAAGGTGAAGTTGGAGTTGATCTGATAGTGAGGAAGTTGATATTTTGTTGTAGTTGTTTTGTTAAATGTAATGTTTTATGTTGACCTTTGTTTTTATGTGAATAGAATCGGGGTCTATCAGTTGATTTTTTTGAGTATATGATGATGCCGATGTTGCCTTGGGTGTGGTTGACATTTATGTGGGATTTGTTAAGGGTGAGTATCTTCCTGTTATGTTTTTGTTGTTGTTGTTTTCTTTTATTGTTTTTATTGACAGTAAAAGTTACGGAGTTGAAGTCACATTAGTTGAAATTAGTAGACTGTATGGGCAGAAGAGAGGGGAGAGGGAGATGGCTCAAGTATTATCTTGAGAATGGCGGATTATCCATTGAGAAGGCTCGGGTGTGTGGGAAGAGGTTGAAAGTAGGTTTCGAAGTACGGACTGGGCCATTGGTTTGGTTAATCCATTCGAGATATTATTCTCATATTTTTCCAAGCCAATATTGCTGATGTAATGATTCTTGAAGCCTTCCCGTGCTGCGGATATGTCGAGCACAAGTCTCTTTTCGGAAGTACGGGAGCCGCGGATATTACATCGAAAAGAGACTTGCTGTCGGTGAATAAATCAAGTTGGATCTTCCGGTTGGTCATAGTTGATGATTCGGCTGAAAGATTGAAGGTGCAGTCGAAGAGGTCTGGGAAAGAAACCACTTTGGCTGCCATGGCGCTTCGGAAAAGGCGCTTGGCTTTGTAGCTTTGAATAAAAATGGAATTACGGAGTTAGTAGAATCAGTCAGCAGCACAATGTAATTGAGTTGGCTCGAGAGGTCCAGATTGTTGGCGAAGGAAGCATCGCTATAACAAATTATTCGTAGAGTGTCGAGCGCTAGTGGTGGAAAGGAGATGTGTATCTGATATCGCTTCACGTAGTTAGTTAATTGGTTTAAGAGTGTTATAAATGCTGAAGGCGAGTTATTATATGTTTTTAGGTAATTTGCGCTAGTCACGAAATATGAAAAAGGCAGTCAGGGCTGGTATTCGAGAGCCACACCAGTCGCATTCGCATATATCTAAAGTCTGAAAATGTAGAAGTCGGTGGAAGAGGGGTTAACTTCGCGAGGTAGTGATGCTGTGTTTGAATTGGGTTGAGGTCGGTGTCCAGTTGGAGACGGAATTCAGAAAATCCGCGCGGAAGCGAGTTAGGGGTTTCATTTCAAATCGCTTGTTGGTTGCCTTGCATAGTTGCTTGAATGAAGATTTGTCTGCTCGCTAAAAGTCGTCCACGTAGGTTCCTGATAAACTGGCGAGGATGTTGTTCCAATGAATGTAGTGTAGTGATGAGTAAGAGTGCAGTTGGATAATACCCAGGTCGTTAATGTGATGAAGTTGAATCCGTCTGGAACCAGAGGTAACTGGATTCTTAAAAGCCATAAAGAGGTTTCAGAATCTTTATGCACTGGTCCGGTGTCAACTCGAGTTCCGGTGTTGAAGATTCTAAAAAGAGGTCGCGCGCAATCTGGATTGGCAGACTGTAAGTAGGCTTTTGTCACGTCTGAAGTCCAAATTGAGAAACCGTTGATAGTCGCTAATGCTAACAGTAGGCGTATTGAAGAAGGCTGGACAATCGGTGATGAATGTATCATAAAACGTTTTAAATTGTCTCTATGCCCCCGATAACAAAGCAAGTTTTCTGGATGAAATTCCCGTCTATTGTGGATTTTAGGTCTAGTACGAATCTCCGGTGGAGGATGTTGGCATTGTCTGGAACGTCTTCCAGTAGTATGACTTTGAAGGCTTTAAGGCGTATGAAAAGACGGATTTTTTGTTGTCTAGCTTGAAGCATCTCACGAGTCTTGCTACAAGGGTTCATCAGTGGGATTATTTTTGTCATAAATGTTCCTCCAGCGTCAGATGGTGTGGTGAAATTGTCGAAACTTGTCGGTTGCAGATCTCAGAAAAAGGAGATTGAGAGGCTGCTGGGAGAGATGTGGGGTGTAACCTGTGTGACCGAAAACCGGCGGGCTTTACCACTTTCATTGTCAATGATGTGTACCAATTTCGTTGTTCTATTAAATAAGGCAATTGAGTAAGGGCCCTCGTATCCCTCATTTTTGTTCTAGTGTCCCTTTTATTTCCATACGAGCACTTGGTCACCAATTTCATAAGTTGCATCTGCTTCTTTTGGCACATTATGTCGAAGGGAACGAGTAACTTGCAATGAGTCGATATAAGCCTTAATTTTGCGCCGTATTTTGAAGGCAACAGTTCTACGATTGTCTGTTGTTAGGCGCTGTTTTCGTTCATCAGGCATCGCAATCTGTTGATAGTCTCCAGAAAGGAGGTCCGAGGCCATCTGGGCCGGATGTGATATTGACCGCTTTTACCGCGAGTGCTAAGATGAGGTCGAAATCAGTCTTGGGATTTTCAAGCATCATTTTTGGAACGGTAGTGGGGATGGGCTCATGATACCGTTCGCATATGCTGAGACGATTATGGGCTTCTATCCCAGTTTTTTCGACTTTAATGCCGTCCAGGGATGCGATTCTTATGAAAGAATCGCCAAAACTAGAACCTTGGGCCACTATTATTCTATTTGGCAGCCCCGTGTAGATGCCGGTCCAACATTTTATAATGGCGTGCCAAATAGTTGTTCTAGCGACGTTCTTGAGGTGGATTGCGGTACTGAAGTGTGTGCCCTAGTCGATAATATGGCGGAGGGTGTATTTATATATACGAATCGTGATGTAGAAAATGTCGGTAAATATTCGTCAGTTTAATCTTGCTGAATCTGAGACGAAGGATGCTCGGAAACACAATGGCGCGGAAGTCACTTGCAGACATGGGTCGCAGTGCTGAAAGATATTATTCAGGAGCTCCAGGGTCGCTGCGTCTGCTTGTTCGGGATCGGTAACCTTCAAGAGGTTGAATATTCTTGTGGGAGTAGGGTGAAAAAAGGATCGATGAAGCCGCTTGAGTTAGCGATGAGAAAAGTTGGAAGAAATTTAGTTTCATGGCTTTAGCAGGGTGTGGAGATGTGAGGAGGAGCTTCGAAATAGAGGGACAAACCAGAATTCCAGATAGTATAAATTTTGTTATTTTCTTACCTGATTTCTCCTAGCCAGTTTATGATGCACATTGTCTATCATCTGACAGTGTACATTAAGGACGTTAAGTACAAGCAAGGGCGGTAAGTTGGTGTTGACTACGTTGAAGTCGATGTTGATGTCTTGACTTGAAGAAGGAGTTGCAAGTAGAAAGGTTGCAGTTCCAAGTGATTTAAAAACCGGGTTTCCAAATCGGAAGGGAAACTTGGATGGTATCAATTCGCTCTTAATATTAAAGTTTTTGTTGATGGCGTTTAGTGCCGTGGTGTCGATTACGTTTTGCGCCGCGCCGCTGTCGACGCAGGACGCAGGGATGAAGTATTGCTCATATGTTGTGGTTGTATTCAAGATATCTATGTCGGTACAGTTGATTGTAGTTTCAATGTCGGTTGTGTCTTGAGTGTGGATGTAATTTACTTGGTGTGGTTCGAGAGAAATGCCAACCGGAGAGGATGGTGAGGGGAAGAATGAATTTTTGATACAGGAGGCGAGAATCGCTTCATCGAGTTCTTGCGGGTTGAAGTATGTCAGGAGTTGCGCAGTGTCGCATTTGTCGGAAAGGTGAGTGTCAAAAATATCGGCGTTAGTGACTTCGGGCACGTCGTCTTGATCGACTGGGGAGGGATATTCGATGTTTGCAGTTTCATTGTCGTAATACTTTATGAAATTGGTGATGATGTACATTTATTTCTCTCCGTTCTTGAGTCCGGTACCAATATAGATTTTTATCGCATCGGGGAGACAGAGTTGGGACTGGGACAAAGGAGAAGAACCACATCGGAAGCATTGTTCCTTGTCTTCTGGACTTGATCGTCCGTTTGGAGTGTAGAGAGATCTTGTTCGTTGGTTTAGATTGTGGTTGAAGTTCATTGTCGCGCGTCGATTGCTGTGGAAAGGCGAGGAAGTAGGGTGATGATTATTGACGCGCTGGTTGCAACTTTTGTTGGAGGGCGGACGATTGTCATATTGTCCAAACAGTGTGACAGAACTGTTGTCAGTAGAGTACAGTTGGGTTGCGAGGCTTGTTTCTTAATCCGAAGTGATGGCGTGGGCGAGGGCTGTTTTGTATTTTGAAAGTTGTGGTTGGAAACTATTTCGTTGATGCGCGGAATCTTTTCCCAGTCCAACGAAGTCACAGTGGAGCTGAGAACTTTGAGTTTATACGTGCCATTCCTGAAGATGGAAAGATACTGTTGATTTAATTTGTTGATGTATGCCCATGACTTTCAAGTCCACGTCCAAAATTCGTAAGTTCTTTTTATTATATGTATATTGTTAGGTCCAAGCGGTCTAGGCGTCTTTGAACTTCCTTCTGCTTGTCGGCTGAATCGTATTTCGTGGTCATTATGTTTTTGATATGATGGAACGTTGAGTCATTGTTCATGTTGGTCAGTAAGAAGGTGCGGGCCGGATCTTTTAAAATATTTGAGAAGAAAAGAGCTTTTTGAAGATTTGTTATTTCACTCTGTTCGGTGAACAGCGAGTAGTCTCTTAGGGCGTGGGTGATGATTTAATCGAGATTACCGCTAAAGCCGCGGTCTTTAATAAGGGCTGCAATTTATTGCGCAATTTTCCCATGGTTGAGAAGTTGCATCTGAATTTATGGATCGTCGCTGTTGTTTTCTTCCTCGCTTTCTTCAGGTGAGGTGCGGTTAGTTCCATGGTTAGGTTCGGTTCGACGTAGGCTGAGGCGGTGGTGTTGATTTTGGTCCTATGAGAGTGGGTCTGGATCTGGTGCAAGGAGTTCGGGGCTTGGCGTTGGTTCCAGACGTCACGAAGGTCGCGGAGTTGGATTGAAAGGTGAAGAGGGATACTCATCTGGGTTATGCATACGGAGAAGGAATGTATTGTGGCGATTTTTGAAGAAATCTATTAGTTCCAATGTGAACATATCGAATCTTCTGGTGAGCGATGCGAGCAAGATGTGGAGTTGTAGTTGGTGATTGTCCTTTCCGCTTTGCTCCAGATCTAGTCGAGGAATTACCATCGCGGAGCGATCAGGAAGTCCATAGAGTCCTGACATATCCTTCAATAATGCTATTACCGACAGTGGCATGTTGAAGTAATCAGAACCGAAAAGGGCTTCGCCAGGGGGAAGGTAATCTGACAGGACGTCGAGGAGTTCTTGGTGATGCGGGGTAGAGGGTCAATGCTTGATTCCAGGATCGGAAATTCAGCAAGGAATGTCTAGAGAACTTTTTTTAGGTTTATCGTGAGCTCGTTGGATGATCGGACGGTGTGGCTTCGGCGGAGGTATCTCTGGTAGCAAGAGGTTTCTCGAGCTGTGAAAGGATTTTTGTCGGGTGGGACGCTCCGCGCATTAGTATCTGGGGTGGGGGAAGCGTTAGTAGGTGATATTTTGGAGCGGGACTTTCGTGTCTGGCGTCTGTTTTTGGGGTTCTCCATGACTGGAGTTTGAAGTGGTGGTTCTGGGAGGTTAAAAGGCTTAGAGTTGAATAAATGGCGTTATTACACAAAGAGTGGTGGTTTCGTTTGTCTTTTTTTGTTATTATTGGTATACCTTTTGATAAGTTGCATGTTGTTTTTCTAGTTATTACTTGATAGTGAAGAGTGTTTGGATAAGTTTGAGTTGGTGTTGCAAATCGAGTGAATGAATACGGATTGCCAAACTACGAAGGGATGAGCAAACGGCCCCGTGTCTAGCCAGTGGACAATCAATGCGTTGGTGTGACACGGTGCCACGTGTAGTAGAATACTGTACTGGAGGGTGGCGGCGGTTGCCTGGGGTATGGCAAAGTTGATGTCGGTTCGTACAGTTGTA
>JAULBU010062868.1:0-11352 GCA_032358235.1 Odonthalia washingtoniensis
CTGTAGATGCACCTGTCACTGAGTGGACAGGGACTATGGAGATTACTGGTGATGACCACAAAATCACTGGTGCTCTGATGATTGACGGGCCAGCGGATATGGCTGGTAATACCTTGACAGGTCTGGCCGCGCCCACTGGTGCCTCTGATGCTGTTACTAAGGCATACGCCGACAGCCTGACAATGGGCGGTGGTGGTGGTGGTGCGGTATCCAGTGTGTTCGGAAGGACAGGTGGTGTTGTTGCACTGGCAGGGGACTACTCCGCGTTCTATGCAGCTATTGCCACGACCTACACTAAGGTTGAGGTTGATGCACTGATTGCTCCACTGGCTACTGAGGTCTATGTTGACCTCGGTCTGGCCACTGCCGCACTTGCGGTAACTGCTGCGCTGTCTACAAAGGCAGACTCATCACACAACCACAGTGCGGGGGATGTCACATCAGGGACCTTTGCAGACGCGAGGATCGCTGTAACCAACGTCACACAGCACAACTCTGCAATATCTCCGACATGGGCAAACGTATCTGGCAAGCCTGCAACGTTTGCACCTTCTGCACACAACCATGATGCGGCAGATGTTTCTACAGGGACCTTTGCAGATGCGAGGATAGCGGAAACAAACGTAACTCAACACAACGCTGTAATTGCGCCCACTTGGGCTAATGTGTCTGGAAAACCTGCAACGTTCGCACCATCTGCACACTCGCACGATGCTGCTGATGTTACTACCGGAACATTTGCCAACGCTCGGATTTCCTCTGCAAGCGTGACACAGTTCAACTCTGTGATCGCACCTACTTGGACTAACGTGTCTGGTAAGCCTGCAACGTTCACTCCAGCGGCACACAACCAAGCAGCCACCACTATCACAACTGGTGTGTTTGCTGATGCAAGGATACAGGCCTCTAACGTAACTCAGCACAATGCTGTTATTGCGCCAACGTGGGCAAACGTATCTGGTAAGCCTGCAACGTTCGCACCCTCTGCACACAGCCACAGCACGGCAGACATAACAACAGGGACCTTCGCAGACGCAAGGATAGCTGAAACCAACGTCACTCAGCACAATGCTGCTATTGCCCCAACGTGGGCAAACGTGTCAGGTAAGCCCTCGACCTTCGCACCGAGTGCACACACGCATGTTACAGCAGACATAACCGACTTGGTTACGCTGTTCTACAGCAAGGTTGAGGTGGATTTACTAGTAGCCACAATATATGCTGATGTGGAGATACCAATAATAGACCTGTACGCCACAAAGCTTGCAAATGTGGTTGAGGACACAACACCGGAGCTTGGTGGTGATCTAGGTGCAAACAGCAGGAACATAACAGAGATTCGGAGCTTGTCTGTTACAGGGCGTGGTGCAACCTATGATGATGCTAGCGACTTCACGCCAGACTATACATCTACAGGTACAAGGACGTACACGTATGCTAACGCTCCCGGCCTCTTTATATTCCCGGCAGGTACTCAGGTGCCATCAACAGTATTAAACAACACTGTCAATATACTTGATCAGAATATGTTTGTGCTTGGTGGTGGGACACTGTTCTGGTCTGCTGCCGAGGTTAAGAACCTGTCTACTAGGCCATCAACTGTATTATCTGGTATTATAACACTGGCAGATACAAACAAGTACGTGGCAGATTCCCAAACAGTAACACTAGCAGGTATTGTAACAACTTGTATATCAAACCCCACGATAACAGTGTCTGGTGGTGGTACTATGGTGGGTACTGCTGCATCACTTGGTGGCTTTGGTACTCAGGGAACTATAGACTTAGGCGCCTCGATAGGGCTTAGGGTTGGTTTAACTGTTGCCAATATAGGTGGTACGGGGTCGTTATCAAGGCAGGTTGGTGTACACGTAGAGTCACTTACAAAAGGCTCTATTGCTAATGCAGCAATCTATTACGGCGGGGCAGTGGCTTCACAACCTACTGGAAATTGGGGTATTGTTCAGGGTGATGAGAACAAGAACAGGTTCAACGGTGCCATTGAGACAAAGGTAAGAACTGTTTCATCGGGCAGGACACTGGACTACACAGACGGAACTGTGGAGTACACTGGCTCCACCGCAGAAAACTTCAACCTGCCGCTGGCAAGCACTTGCAAGGGAAGGACACACACCTTCGTAGGGACTGGTACTGGTAATATGAGTATAGTACCATCAGGCTCTGATAAGGTCGGTGGTGTGGCAGCAACATATGTAATGAACGCTGGGGCGGGTCAGTTCAAGACCTTCCAAAGCAATGGTGTAGATAACTGGATGAGGATAGGATAATGCTGAATACACGAGATGAGATTGGCGACATCTACAAAGAGTTGAAAACGTTTCACGAGAAGACTGGCACATCCCTTTACATCATGTTGCGGGTATCAGATCAGTCCATTACCTTCGTGGTGCATATTGCAACGGTGCAGGACCAGAACTTTGAGTTCTCGGATGCATCTTCTGTGCTCGCTTGGTTGCGTGACATCAATGATGACATCGACCCGACCAGAAGCTCTATCTCCCGCAAGAAGGCAGAGGCACTGGCAGCTAGGCAGATTCTTCTGGATGCCGAGAAGCAGGTTGTTGCCCGTGAGATGTCAGAGCTTGGCGAGACACAGGCAATAATTCAAGCAACTGCCGAGGCTGATAGGCTGCTCCAAGAGTCCTCTGACAAACTTCGACTGCTGACACTTGCAAAGGGGAGCGACGAGGAGAGGGCAGCGGCTAAGCAGAAGCTGGCAGAGGAGCGTTTCGCCAAGGCAGACAAGAAAGAACTGCGTAAGCTTATCGACGAGATGAACTCGCTGCGGGAAGCTGCACAGGCCCGTATACTTGAGCTTGGTGCCTAATCATGGCATACCTCGCACTGTCAAATACTGACGGGGATATGATCCTGTCATCGGGCGGTGGGGTTGAAAGGGTTGTTGACGGTCGCTTTGTAATCCAACAGGTGCGTAGTAAGCTGCGTACCTTCCTTGGGGGGTGGGCGCTCAACCCTAACGTTGGCTGGCTAAGGCTTGATGATTTCGAGCGAGGCTTCGACAGGTTTGGAATTGAGGATCGTGCAAGGAAGATCATCCTGAAGACTCAGGGTGTTCAGTCGATCATCTCACTAGAGGCCCTGTACGACCAACGCAAGCTCACACTAATTTTCTCAGCCAAGACAATCTATGGCGAGATTTCACTAACCGTTCCTTGGAGCTAACATGTCAGGATTAACAGAGGCAGGATTCTCCCCAGAGACATTTGAGGAGATACAAGGGCGCATACAGGGTAAGCTGGAGGTGATCAATCCCGGCTTTGACTTCTCGCCCGAGTCACCAGATGGGCAACTCATCGACATCTTCTCCTATGAGATTTTCACGATGTGGCAGCAGCTCAATATGGTGTACAACAGCTACAACCCATTCCTTGCAAGCGGGGCAGCACTCCGCAACCTTGGACAGATCACTGGTGCACCGTTCGGGTTTGCCAATCGCTCCTTTGCTGTTGTGGAGCTTACTGGCACGACTGGTACTCTTGTGCCTGCTGACTCCCTTGTCAGTGATGCAAATGGAAACGAGTTCTACGTTGCATACGATGCAGTGATACCGAGCAACGCTGAAGTGATAGCCAAGGTGCCGGGACCGATCCCTGTGCCGATTGGTACTATCACCACGATAGTCACCCCTGTGGCTGGGTGGGCGACTGTGGCGCAGTCTACCGAGGGCGTAATAGGCATGCTGGCCATGTCCGAGCAGAAGTATCGCAACCTGCGAAATGCAACTGTGATGCGGAACTACACCTCTAACGTGGACGTGCTGAAGGCTCGACTGCTTGAGCTTGGTCTGGAGCAGGTAACGGTGTTCAACAACGATGCCATCACAGTAGTCTCCGGTGTGCCTGCCAATACGGTAGCAGTCACCATTGGCGAGGTTGGTGTGGTGTCTGATGCAGATATTGCCAAGGTGATCTTTGAAACACTACCAGCAGGCTGTCCAACCTTCGGTGCAACTACAGAGGCTGTGCTGGACTTGCAAGGTTTCTCACATGACGTGAGCTTCACTCGGGCAACTGCTGTAGCAATACAGATCAACCTAGACGTGACGTACCTCGACGCTGACACTGCTGGTGCTGATGAGGCTATCAAGAACTCACTAATGGGACACATCAACAGTTTGGCTGCTGGTGAGGATGTAATCTGGTCGCGCATATTCCAGTACATCACACCGATTGCCAAGGCACAGGTGAACACGATGACCATCAAGAAGACTGGTGGCTCATTTGGCACGAGCAACATAGCACTGTCAAGTGTTGAGTTTGCCAGCCTGATCCTGTCGGACATAACACTGGTGGTGACATGAACCTAAGCAACTCAGGTACAGTTAGGCCTGTGGTGGCAGACAAGTTCAGGTTCCAGCCATACTTCAGGGAAGAGCGTTACCCGAAAGTGATTAGCACAACCAAGGGGTCGGACATACTCGACCTCATGCTGCTGGGCCAATACCAGAACAAGCCAATACTGAGGAGCTACTTCGGTGCCTTCTTCAGTGAGCTTGATCTGCTGTTCACAGAGATAGATAAGGTGTACTTCGGGCGCATGCTAGACCACGCTGTGGGTGTACAGCTAGACATCATAGGTGAGATTATTGGCCAGAACAGGCGTGTGGCTCTTGAGGAGCACTACTTCGGGTTCTTGGGTGATCCACGTTCAGAGCCTATGGCAGACGAGGCAACACCAGCAGATGGTGGTATCTTCTTCGATGGTGATGACACTGGCGTGACCAACGTACCGCTAAACGATAACCAGTACAGAAGGTTGCTGTTCGCCAAGTCACAGGTCCACACCCGTGGTGATGCGTCTATTGACACACTGTACAGGGCGCTGATCGCCGTAATCGGGAAAGTCCCCCGTGTGTTTGAGCTGTCCGTGACAGCACCTAGGCAGCTCTTGCTTGAGGCAGCCAGTGCCGACACGTCTGACAACGATGTACTAATGCTTGCCTACCTTGGCAACATAGTGACACCTTGTGGGACCACACTCCAAATCAACTTAGTCTAAGGAGGTCTTATGACCGCACAACAATCACTCGAAAGGGTGTGGGCAGCATCGGGAGCCTCTACAGACCCTGGGACTGTCAAGTACGCAGATGGCTGGATAGCTGAGATACCGTCTTTCCAGAACTTCAACTACGTCTTGCAGTCAAGTACGAAGAACTTGCTTGCATTGGCAGAGTCTGATGTCTGGGCGTGGAACTCGCTCATAGCTTACGAGGCTGGTGCAAGGGTTAAGCGAAGTGGTGTAGTGAAGTACTGCATAGTCGCACACACCAACCAAGACCCAGACACCGACACTCTCGGTAACTACTGGTCGAGGGCAGACACTGTAGGTGAAGCGCCAGCCCTGTCTGATTCCAAGAAGGGTCGGCACATCAAGAACGTTGATACCTCTGCAATAACTGCATGGGGTGGCAACTCAGAAACCATAACAGCGCCTCGCCCACACATTGCACTGAACACAACTGGTGCAAGTGATAACCTGTTGCTGGGTAACATCTCAGGCAACTTGGCAGTGGTCAACGTAACTACTACGGAGATTCCTGATGGTAGGAACCTCAGCATTGGTCAGCCGGGAGTCCACAAGATTTACCACGAGGGAAACCCGCAACCTGAGACACTTGCCGAAGCATCTGCCTTTGCATCCTTCAGTGCCTTGGCTGCACCCCTATCTGGTGGGAGCCTCAAAGTACACACGAACTATACAAATGCCATATTCAATATTGGTGCACAGTTCCAGTGGGGTAATATAGACGTGTTCCCTGTACAGATATTTGGTATTGTGACTGTTACGTTTGCTGTGCCGTTTGACGAGGAGCCGCAGTTCATCCTGCTGCAAGAGAACAGGGCAACTGGTCCATACAACACCTCCACCTTGGTTGTTAGGACCAGAGACAGGTTCGGCTTCACCTTCCAGTGCGTAAACAGTGTGTCTGGAAGCTGGCCGGGAGTATACTGGATGGCATTTGGGAGGGCAGACCAGACTTAGCGAGTCGTACTACACAGGCTCATGGTTGTGCTGAACAGTGTACACACCCCGAAGGGTGAGGAAAGCGGTTCACCTCAACCAAGGAGTCCTGTTCAGCAAGCAAGACTAGAGCAAGACCATGCTACAACGGCTTCAGCGACCCTAAACAGGGCCTGCTGGGGCCTATTTTTTCTAAAAAGTACTGTATAGGCCCTGTAAGGCCCAGAATTGTCCTGTACGGGCTTTCATTTCTGGCCCTGCCCAAGGCCTGCCCAAGCCCGTAAAGTGGCGTGACAGAGCGGGGAAGTGGCTTGGCTGTGGGTTTCACCCTATTTCTGCTCTCGCATTAGTGCTGGAAAGCCTCCCTAGGCCCTGATCTGCTTGCTAGGCCTGCCAAAGTCTCCTTAGCTGTGCTCCACGAAGGTAGAGCTAAGATGATTTATGTTAGATACTTGCACTATGAGGAAGTATCTGGAAATTATAAAAAATAAAATTTTATGGCTTGGATGTCCTCGGGCTGCTTGGGTGAGCGTGGAAAAGGAGTCTCTTAACTTCTTTTCTGTGTTGGCTTAACTTTCATTTAACTTCTTTTCTGTGTTGGCTTAACTTTCATTCATTAGCGAGGTTTATCATGGACATTCAATCAATCTTCAAGTTTAGTTGTTACGGCTTTGCTGCTGTTATGTTCTTGGCTGTTGCGTTTAGTTAGTTGTTCAGTGTTGTTGTTGTTCTATTCATTCATCTATTTACTTTGGAGCTTTACTTATGAACACTTTATTCTTTGTTGCATTGGCTGTTGTTGCTTGGTCAGGTTTGATTCTCTTCTTTGCTTGCAAGCTTGAAGAGTGCAATAACAAAAGGATCAGCCACGTTGGGTGGGATTGGCATGAGAGCACTATGGACCACATGGTGTGTGAGCCAGAGCCTACACGGTACTACCGAGGTGATGCACACCCTACTGAGGGTGGTGAGCAGGTTGAGATGTTCGTAGCCATGCTGGACTGGCTGGACTTCGAGATTGGCTACTACAACTCAGAGCAGTAAAGTGTGAGGCTGGCAAGGAGCTGGCCTGTATTACCCAAGGAGCAGTACTAACCTAAACTATCTACTTACTATGAGAGTATATTTTATGAACGACCTTAAATCAATGATCAAGGCAGCACTCGGCACCTCATCCACTGTTGAGACAGCATCCGCTGACCTCCGCACATATGAGGAGATACTCAACCCAGCACCTAGGATTGAGCCTATCATCGAGGTGGAAGACACCACTGACTACACCGGCATCATGGGTGAGGATCAGGAAGTGGCCAACACCACGGAGCAGAACTGCCTCTCGCTGGAGGTGGTGAACAAGTCATCACTGGTCAGCACTATGGCAAGCGAACTGTTTAATCAGGGGCTGTCGCCACGGGTTGCACTCATCTCAGCCGCCGCATTCGTTGGCGCTATTGAGTACAAGGAAGACCCTGAGGTGTTTGGTGAGGCACTAATGGATGGCTTGACACAGACTGAGTTGTCTGTTCAGGGCCATGAGCTGGAGCCTGTCGAGCTGAATGGTGAGGAGATACTGGCCGCACTTGAGGCAGGGCGCTACATGATGTCAGTCGAGGACAATCTGGTCGTTGGGCCAAGAATCGACGAGCTTCTGGCACTCAGGACAGAGGCGTACATGCCACCGCTGGCTAGCGAGGGTGTGAAGCGTCGATTTGGATATGCGCCTGTCAAGTACTCGGCACTGGTCAAGGAGGCAGTGCATGCGCTTGAGGCTACTGAGTACACGGTTGACCCGTTCATGCTCAGCATAGCAATGCAGGTATCGGCAAGGCTGGGTGGCTTCGACAAGGACGATGAGGCTTATGTACTGAAGGGCTGTCTCAGGATGGACCCAGAGCTGGCATACGTCAGTGAGTTCAAGGCAGATGCAAGGCTTCGGCTGTATCACGCATCATGTCATGGTCCGAACGGCCAAGCGTCAGACAGGAGTCGGGCGTTGATGAACCTTCACGGTGTGCCAACTGACTACGACATCAGCAAGGTGTTGCCTATCCTCAGGCATGAGATGGGTGACATGGTGACAATCAAGAGTGCTGACGCGAGGGCAGAGCTGGTCAAGGAGGCGATGCGAAGCCCTGTCGAGTTCATCATCAGGCACATGGCGATCAATGACTCAGATCAGAAGCCGATCTGTAACAAGCCTTGGTCGTTTGTCAAGGCATGCCACTTGCTGGTAGCGTTGAGTAAGGGTGAGCGTCCCTACCTTGGGATGGCGGTTGGCTTGGATGCCAAGTGTTCAGGACCGCAGCTCGGTGCCTTGATGGTGGGTGATCAGGTGCTTGCACAGGCCTGTGGCTTCTCAATGACGAAAGTCAACGATGCCTACCACAGGGCGTTGGTCGAGTGCTCGAAAGCTGGCTTCTCAGGAATGTCGAGGGATGACATCAAGAAGCCGTTCATGGGTATATTCTATGGACAAGGCTGGAGAGCGTTTATGGCCTATGGCAGCGTCGAGCCTGCTGTGTGGCATGCCATTCATGGCGACAGCTACATGGGTGATGAAGACAAAGCCAAGGCCTTTCACAAGGCTGTCACGGCATCATTCGGTGCCAAGATGCAGGCTGTAAGGCAACTCATCAAGGGATATGGTGAGAAGATAGGAGGCAAGATCAAGCACTACATGCCAGATGGTTCGCAGGTTGCCATGAACTACAAGCATAAGGTGAACATAATGGGCGAGGAAGTGACATTCGACACTGAGCTGCCTGATGTGTACGTCACCAACAATGCTGAGCGTTACAAGTTCATCAACTACACCATGAAGACCAGAGCGGTCCATTGTGGTGACTTCGCAAGGAATGGGTTCGTTAACCTGATCCAAGCGACTGATGCGCTACTGGCTAGGCTGATCATATGCCACCTGAAGCGGCTCGGAGCACAGCACATCATCTCAGTGCATGACTGCTTCCGAGTGAACATGTTGGAGACTCACCTGCTTGAGAAGGCTATCAAGCTGGCTTACATGGACCTGTTCGGGACAACCAACAACGAGCGCACGGCAGACATGCCGATGGGGACCGACATCTTGGCTCTGTACTTTGAGGGAGCTAATAAGGCCCTGCTGGAAGGAGAGAAGGAGCAGATGGTTAGCCAGTTCTTCTCCTCAGGCACTCGCAGGCTCATGAAGATAGGTGAGCACCGTGTATCCAACCTGATCAAGGCTCTGGGTACGACCTACTACTTCGCCAAGTAATGGCTGAGTAGGCTAAGCAGGGCCTCAGGCTTAAAGAGAGGCGAAGCCTACAAGCCATGAGACACCAGAACTCTTGGACGTTCCGTAGTAGGATCGCCTCACAGGACCAGTTCAGACGTAATAGCCAGCATCAGACACACTGTGGGATGCCCCTCGCAAGCTCGGTGCAGGCGTTCGCTGGCGCTCTCTAACAGTCAAAGTCAAGCCAGACCTGCCCTGACCGTGCACCCAGAGGACTCGACAGTCCTAAACCTCTGGTCAGCACCTTGCAAGCCTGTAAAGGGGCAGGCTAGGCCCTGTGGAGGCCTTGTGAGTACTGGTGGCAGCACCCTGATGAGGCTGGCATGGGTCTGTGCAGGCTGGCGAGGCCTTGGCAGGGGGCTGGGAAGGCGCGTGTCGGCAGGCTGTCCAGCCATTTCAGGCCTCCTTAGTCCCTCATATACGGGTAGAGCTGGTGAGTTCTGGGCAGGCTGTGCAGGGCTTGGCAGCAGGATAGGGCGGGTGCTTTGGCTTCCTCTCCCGTTAACCTGCTAGCATTAGTGCTGGTTAGGCATGTTAGCCTGTTGAGGATTGCTAGCATGGGCCAGCATGGGCTTGCTTGCTGTCATGGGTCTGTGTAGTACGACTCAGCAGTGCGTAGGCTAGCATCAGATCATTGTGAATTAAGGGCTAGGGCGCTTCGCTAACAAGCAAGGGCCTTGGCTGGGATAATTTGTGAATCTCTTCTAGGTACAGTATCTGGACATGATGGTGAGCTGTAGCCACGAACTGGCTGTAATCGGCAACTGACATGGCCAGTACTGACTAGGATTGGACCGCGCTTGCAGGGACCTGCGAGATAGGTAGAGCTGCCCTACGCACGTAGCTCTGATGACACTTAGATGCGTATGAGTACACTGTACGGCAGTGTATGCGGGGAGTGAGAGCCTTCCACCAACCTAACTCAACTCTATCAACTTACTATGTAGGAGCACCACCATGAGCAATTCCGTATTGAGCAAGATCGCTGGCCTGAAGATGGCAAGCGCCGAGAACATGAAGGTCCCGATGACTGAGGCACAGGAGAAAGACCTGACCACACGTCTGAAGGCTGACAACCGACTGAACGTGTACGCGAACAAGTTCGATGTCAAGAAGCCGTTCCGCGTCCAGATTCGCAAGGGCAAGGAAGGCTACAAGACCTACGGCTACTTCACTGACGTGGATGTCGCTGCTGCCGTTGGTTCCATTGTAAGTGCTGCCGCTTTCGGAGAGAAGGCACTGCGCGGTAACTACGATCAGGCCAAAGCAGAAGCTCACCCCGAGTTTCAGGCGTGGCTGGTTGACGAGCGCAACCAAGAAGTGCTGAACCACTTCCTCGGCTAAGACCCGAACAAGCTGGCTCACCCGAAAGGGTGGGCTTTCTTGGTAACAATTGTACTATAAAGAATGTCCAGAGTTATATCCACCACAGTAACATGTGTGCTGTGTTGAGTAGACTGGCGTCTGGGGTGATAAAACTGGACATTCTTTATAGTACATAACCGATAATTGGAGGCTGACATGCGGCTTACTCAACAGCAACACACCAGAAAGATCAAGGACCTAGCCAAAGCTGGCAAAGACTCACACGGGTGGGCAGTAACCAAGGGCTACTCGTCGGCTTTCACGCACCAACAGTTCACTGAAGCCTGCAATGAATACCGAGCAAACATGTTCGCCCTCACAGATGCATTGCGTGAGGCTGAATCCTCCTTTCCACTCCACAACTTCGTAGGTGATTTATGTTTGAAGGATTAGTACTGACAGTGTTGCTGATTACTGTGATATTCGCTTGGATGTCAGGAATGACTGAAGAGGACTACTACTCGCAGTCTGACTACCTGAGAGAGAAGAAGATTGCTGACGTGCATGCCTTGGTTAACCTACACAGGCACATTTGTGCATCGTCGGTGGTTGCTGATAGGGACCGAGCAGTGCTAGAACAGGCTGTACGAGAGCTGGAAGAAGCTGGCGAGGCTGATGTGGTATACATATACCCAGAGCGTGGGTTCTGGGTGCCTTGGACCTACGTGGAGGGAGAGTCCTTCCCACTGTGTGTGCCGAGATACCTGATTGAT
>JAULBU010062879.1:0-11351 GCA_032358235.1 Odonthalia washingtoniensis
AGCTTTCCAAAATGCCACTGTGGGCTTATGCATTTGCCGAGATAAATATGTAGCTGCATATGCTATATCTGGCCGTGCCGTATTTTCCAAATAGAGCAAACAACCAACCAGTTGCTGGCATGGAGTTACATTCTCCATAACATCATCTGGATCAGACTTTGAAAGATCAGGTCCAGTCGGCATCGGGCATACAGTAGGATTTGCAGATGCCATATTGAAAATTTCAACATTCTCTTTACCATTCTAGAGTGGTGTAATTTAACTTTATTACAGTCATCTTCAATATAAATCCCCAAGAATTTTGACATTTTCCTCCTCTCTCTTATCTCAAACCGTGCTTTGTTTTTTCCCACAAATGTTGAAATTTGCTTTTCACAATTTCCGGTGATAAGTAAATCGTCCACATATACTACAATTAAAATAACCAACTCATTTTCTAAAAGCACGTAGAGAGATGGGTCACTCCATGTAGAATTAAATCCAATTGAGATGAGAAATTTATCCAAAATTTTATTCCATTGCCGTGAAGCTTGATGAAGTCCATAACGTGCCTTTAACAATAAATATACATGATCCTCACATCCAGGAATATTAAATCCTTGTGGTTGACAGACGTAAATTTCCTCACCCGACGACGCCTTCAAGAATGCTGTCTTAATATCCAAAGAAATTCTTGACCAACCGTGATGGACAGAAAATGCAATTGAAAATCTTACAGTAGCATACTTGGAAACTGGTGAAAATATTTCGGAGTAGTCAACCCCAGACTTCTGCGTGAAACCTTTTACAACCAATCGTGCCTTAAATTTTTCAATCTCATTATCTGATTTAAATTTTAGATCAAAAACCCATTTCGTCCGAATGACTTTTCGGGGAATAATTCTGTAGATCCCCGCCGATAAACTCACCCGCACCATCTGACCGTAGCCATTTCACCCGTTTCCGATTGATGAGCTGTAAATTTTGAATCTGAGAATTAAATATGTTTTCTATCTCTAAGATCATCTCATTAACTGCGTTCCCTGCATCTGATTAGAGCATCAAAAATCGAACCATACAGAATCCACTGTATTCATCCAACAATGTTACGAAATACTTCGATTTGTTTAACGATGGAGGCCCGATTGGTCCAACCACGTCTGTAAAAATTCTTTCAACTGGCTTCCTCGCCAATCTATCCGTGACTGAGAGTTTTCGTGGCACCCTTGTTGACTTTCCAATCGCACAGGAACGACAAATACCACTTTCTGATATAGAGTCCCCTAGGGAAATCCCGTTGACATGCTGAAAAGACTTTTCTATTAAGGAAGGTTGTACATGACTGAGACTTTCATGCCACGTTGCCATGGATAAACCAAATGGATCCTTATCAGATTTAAAAATTTTTACATTTATATTTGCTTCATAAAGTCCACATTTAGTTTCCTTTGCAATTATCGATACTGTTTTGGACTTTTTGTGAATTATTCTTAAAATTCCATTTGTTGGGTTCACATCGTCGTCATCAATCTCTTGGCGGAACCCATTTCGCCTTGCTTGACTGGAAGAAATCAAGTTATACATCATATTCGGTGAATAAAGTACATCTTGTAATGAAATATGATGTTTTCTACCATTTACAGTAGAACCCAAATTTACTGTTCCAGTACCTTCCACAGGGACATTTTCCTGATTTCCCACCTGAAGTCTTTCATTACTCGAACTAAATTCTGAAAAATAGTCTCGGTTGTTGCACACATGTCTCGTACAGGCACAGTCTACCATCCAATTTTCTGATTTAGATAAATTGTCTTTTGTTATGAATGCTTTTGCTTTCACAACTATAGTCAAAAAATTATTGTCTCTGTTATTTTTCCTATCATCTGCTGAATTCTGATATCCTTTATCAGATTTGTTGCCTTTATAATTTTTACTCTTCGGATTTGAAAAACAATCTCTGGTATGTGAACTTTTCGGTCACAGTGATAGCACTTCTTAACCTTGTTGCGATTTCATTGGTGACTACGAAGTATAATGCTCGTTACCATAGCTTGATTTTTCTCAGGTACTTCAGCCAGTTCACTTTCATGTACAATAAACCGCGCCACCGTCTCGTGATATGCATTACCAGTTGATCGAGTTATATGTGCAGTCACACTAAATTCAGATCTTAAGCCACGTAACAGTGCTCTTTTCTTTTCTAATTCAGAAATAGTGTGGCCAACTGCCGCCAACTCATTTACCAGATTTTCAATTCAATTCGAATATTCAATTATCGAATCCACAGGGACCATCTTTACTTGTTGCAGCTTTGTCAATTTTGCATCTATAGATGCTTCAGAAACAGCTTGGAATGTCCTCTTCAATTTAATCCAAACAGCTGCAGGGTCCCTCATAATAATTACAGATGCTTTGCAGCTAGCATCAATGCTCATCATGATATGAGCCAGCGCCATATCTTTCTTATTACCCACGCGGTTAGTTGTGGTAGCATCAGCTGTGGTAATTTCTGTTTCACTCGTGCCAGAGGAACTAGAACTACTTCCAGAAACCTACTTCCACAGCCCTTTTCCGCGGAGAATTATTTCTATATCATTTGACCATACGAAATAATTGTGAGCCGTCAAAGGGGCGACTCGAATCCGAAACACATCGCTGTTGTCTTCGTCAGCCATGTTGTGGATTATAGAGTCAGTAGTTGTATAAACTTAGGACCATAACCCTGTTGCAATACTACTTAAATTTTATTATCAATTTACGAAGACGTCTAATGAGTTGGACTTTTATAGTCTCTTTTCTCAAACTGCATTCAGTTCTGAACATTGTAAAATATTTCTTGTTATCAAGAGAGAGAAATAATAATGCGCTATCCTACGAAATATGGACACGAAATAATGTCGTCTTCACCCACATTAACATTTCAGTTTATCTGAACCTTACAGTAAAGGAGATATTAAATTATAGCAGCATTAATTATTTTCCTCTCTTCTTTTCAACATGCCCAGGGGTTTGGGTGTTTTAACCTGATTTACTACTATGACTAAATAGTTTTGCAGGATGTTCAGGTTGAAGAAACAATAGTGCTCATTCGGTTCAATAAACAATCGACAGTGACTGAGCACACGTCACGGCGTGCGGGTCACTCTGATCTTTGTTGAAGATCTTCTGAGGAGACCTTCGTTCACCTTTTCGTATCTACCTTTTGGTCCCTTTTGTTTCTTTAGTAATCCCCTGGAGCGGCGCACCGTACCTTTATAACCTTGTCGAATTAGTGTCAAATGTGATTCCTTCTTTGTTTCTGTTAGTGTGTCTTTCCTGTATCCCATTTCTTTAGTTTTCTCTGTCATGGGTAATGCCTTTAGTCACCTCTTTGTCCTTCGATTACATGCGTAATCGATTCGCAGACTTGCAGGCTGGCGTTACTTACAGTGGAGCTCTGACGACCCTAATTAGCGGTACAGGCTACCTACCGCTGATAATGACGCTAACTCGTAAGTAGTTTTTATCACACCTAGGATTTCTCCCATTGTCTACGTGTGCGACGTCCTTGTCTGATATGCCCTTCTATCTGAAAAGGTTCGCAGCGGCTTCGCATCGTTAGTGTTTTAGGCGATGGTGTTGGTTTTGTTTATTTGGTAATTTTAGGCTTCCTCTTACTTTCACAAGCTCTGATCCTTCCCTCTTTACACTCTTTCCCTTCCTGGTGGAACTTGAATGTGACACGTGTGTTTTTCATTGGGCTACTTCCTAATTTCCTTAAATTGATTACACGTAGCTATTATACTGTATTTAAGGACAATAATTCCTTAAGTGAATATCTTATTATCTCCTTGTCACCCTAGGTGCATACCTGACGGGTGCTGCCTCCAGTATGCCTGTGATGTCCTATTATCACTGTTTATCCTGACCGTATTAGTTAAACATAAGCAAAAAAATCCCATCCTTTATTATCGCGTGTAATCGCAAATTTCTCAACGCTCAAAGGAGTAGTGAATTATCACTCCTAGCAACGGGGATCAACCTGTCCTTGGGCGTGTTTCGGTAATATATCTCTGAGTCCGGTTACTTAAATCTCTCTATATGAACGTCGCTCGATTTGTTGCTAATAGATGGGTTTGTCTGTTTTTCATAAAATGTCTACCGTCCTTTATTATATTTTTTCATTCTGGTACCTATTACGCTTGTATGTATACTGAATTTAAGATCGAATTCAGTTGGAACTTCTGGAAAAGGTGTAAGCGTGGTTCTGCTCCTAGCGTTGGCCCGCGACTAGGAGCAGATCCTATTGATATAGAGAACCATTAATCAAAGTCACGTGTCCAACTAGTGTATCACTACTGAAATACAGTAGTGATTTTTCATTCCACAAAATGCTAGTCACCTGGTTACTATGTTGTGTTATACCGCACGTATCTGTTATCTTGGTACTATACTGTGGTGTGACGTTATAGTCTTGTTACGTTCTACGCCCTTTTTGTTTCATGGCTGTCGCTCTTCTTTCATTCCCCCAATATACCATCCTGAGTGACGACTCGCTTTTTGTATTTCCTTTACATAATAGTGACGTCGAGGGTTGCGCACTTCTCATCTCCTTTTGAACACTCGGTTTTGTTCTTCCCTGTCTTGGCTTGCAGTTTGAAAAATCAACCTCTCTCTTCTTTCCGTTCGTCTTCAATCTGTCATCCTGCTCCTTGCCGCCGTTTCACCGCCGTTTTAACGTTCAACTGATCAAAATCTATCAATCTCATCGTCATCCTCTTCGTAATCTACTTCATTCTTCGACTACTTTCATCATCAGATCACCATTTATCAATCACTCTTAGTCATCCTCTAGGTGATATACTTCATGAATTCATATCCATCTCTTCATTCTACCATTCACCGTCCGTTCACTTCAATGTCGTTTTCGCTCCGTATCGCACGAATAATTTGTATCGAATCGAGAAACTATATTCGAAACTAATAAGTATGTTACAATGCAGACGGTAAACAAAATGATTTTATTCTCACGACTTTATAAGAATTTCAGTAAGCATATATTCAAATCTGACAAGTTCTTCACATAAATATCTCACCAGACGTCGTCAACATCTGGTATACGACGTCTTTGAGTATCCTAAAGCTCCACACCCGTGTGCAGTTGCTGGGAACGAAGCAAAGAGTATTATATAAATATTAAACAATGTAGCATCTAGTTATCCATCACATTTTCGTACAATTACACTGTCTAACTTTATTCAAACTAACGATCAACGCTTTTGTTGATATTCAGTAAATAAATAGGACCATACACGACTTAATTTATTAATAAACCATACGTACTTTATTTCCTTCTGTTTGAAAGACTACTTATGCGCTTCGAGCAGCTTTCAGAGCTAAACACAACAATCAAAAATCATATCTGCATAAGTTATGCACATATGATTTTTTGATTGTTGTGTTGAATGACTGTTTGATTCTTCTTTATCCTAAGAACCACAGGGTTACTGCTTCATTGTCAATTGATTAAAGTACTACTAGTACTTTAATTTATGCTTCTAGTAGAAGCCACATACTCGTCATGCGCGATTTGAATTCCAATACATTAATGTGTGATATTCGAATCTGTAATTAAAAATCTTGTATCCATGGGTGGATATATTAAATTACAAGTACAGTTCGATGTACGGAAATAGTTATTGCTGCATATAGTTATGGAACGAGAAATATCGTCTTATGAAAATGGGTCTATAAAAGAGATTCAGATATTCAAGTGACAGAAACCCATAACCATAATTTCAAACTCTATGTGCAGGTCTTTGAATTTGATCAAATATGGAATTGGACTATGCATGCGATATCAGTAACTGATCGAGTGGTTAAGGCATCAGACTTGAATGATAGATCATGATATCTGATGGGATTTCCCGCTCGAGTTCGAACCTTGTCGTCAACGGCTCTAACTTTTCTACTTTTCCTTGATACTCGTACTGTAGATCACTTTACATACTTTTTGAATTCCAAACTGTTTTCACTATGTTCTTTCTGCCAAATGGTGTACAGATGACGCAACTGTTTGTATAAATTGCAGTGCGAAATTAGATGTTATTTCAGATATATATATATTAATATATCTATTCGGCTACGGTACAGCATCCAATGATATCATTTTGTATACCTATATTTAACTAAGACTGCAGCATGGGCTCCTCATCAGACAAGCTCCAGTGTTCGACGGAATACCGTTTACAGTTCTTGTGGATCTCATGCGATACTTGTGCTCCAACTGCAACTGCTGTCAACTACAATGTTTGTTGTTTAACCACGCCTCGTCCCTTCGGTGTCGAACACTGCTCGGTTACTAAATTCCCCGCTGACGCACTACTGGAGAAGCAGGACGGGACTACTGATACCACAAGCCAAGAACTTCAGCGCCACCGATAAATTATCTTGTTTTTCATTCCCCCACCGTAACACGGGTCGCGCCGACTCTTGTCGGATTGTAAACATCTGGTACCCCAGACTATATGCCTCTTACGTAACCAAATGGCTCTTCGCAAACCGTCGTCCTGTCATATTCCACACTATCAAAAAACAGCAATGATCCATTTACAAACCAACCTTTACTCCCAGGGATAAACATTCAACTTGCACCCATCGCCGTAGGAGTGGCGGAAGAGCTGAATTCATGATTTAATGAGTCGTGCGAAGATGTTGTTGACGCTTGAAGATTTTACGTACTTAGTTGCCTAGTAGAGTAGTCTGTTTTGGTAGAAGATGCAGCTGTATATTTTATTCTCAAAGTAGCCCAAATAAAATTCCCAAATAAGAAATTGCAAAACAAATTTGATACTCTCCAATATACATTTCTATAATCCAAAATATACGAATATGCTTTTGATTGGATTTGGCAGTTTTACTTTATAAAAATTTCAAGATATTTAGGGAGCTAAGTAATTTGGACCTCTCAAAATATATTTAACATTTTCCAAAAAATGAAGAAAGACAGAATTTTTGAAAAATTTGGGGGATTTTTAATTTGAACTCCCTAAATTTGATCTGATTTTCTTAAATTATGTTTCAATTGTTTTGGATGCTTTTTGAATCGACTTGGACATTCTTTTCATTATTGAAAATATAACATAACATAATTTTAAGGTTTCATTTATAAGGTAAATTATCTCTTTTGTTTCGTCATTTCCGAAACCATCATGACAATTCCAAAAAAACTGTCAATGGTATTTTGAAAAACATTTGAGACTTTTTTTTGTAGACCTTCGAGGCACAGGAGCCAAATATCGTTTGAATCATCTCAAAACACATCCAGTAGCATTTTGGAAATAGTTTGAAATTATTCTTGTTGGCATCCGATGTTCGAACCCAATTATGTTTTGAAATGCCTCAAAAATTACGCAGTACCATTTTGGATATATCTTGATAACTTTTTTGTGGAACTCCTATGTTTGAGACCCAAATATCATTTGAAATCTCCCAAAAAGGACAACAACATTTTAGATATAGTTTGAAATTTTGATCTTGACCTTCGCGATGCGGGAGCCAAATATGACTTGGGATATTCTTTGCAAAATAAAATGTCATGGTGGGTGATTTTTAGATTTTTCTCAATGGACTTCCAAAGTTCCTTGGCCAAATTGAATTTGAGATTTTCTAAAAATATTAAATCTCCTGTTGGTTAATATTATTTGACTTGAATAATAAGTAATTCGTTGGGCGACGTGGCAACTAACAATTAATTTATTGATGCTTATAAAAGTTGGGTAATAAAATATTTTTCTAAATTTGAGGCCCACAAATTATATTTGGGACCTGCCAGGCCAGAAGTCAAACATGAACAAGTAGGCAATCATCATGATATAAATGTCTTTTAGAGGTTCCAATTACTACTTTGAAAAAACCGCCTCATGACTAATGAGTTTAACTGCCTGAAGTATTATTGCTCAGTTTCCTCAAGAACACAGCATGGTGTCGACACGCATGTTATGAAAAGCCATCCCTCTAGTACCGTGGATCGGCCTTTCAAAAGAAGGAAAACCTTAACTACCAGACGTACGATCACCGTACCAAGATCTCTTGCAGAAATTGGATCGAGACTTGCTGTGGACCGCAAAACTACGGAAATGTTTAATGACCCTCCTGGCCCTGAGTATGTTTCTAGAGCCACGGACAACTACGATACATTAAAAGATGCTTTGTTTCCTGAAAACCTCAGAGCTCATCCTACATATTTACAACAAGATGCACATGGTCCACGTTCTGAATCGTTGGATGCCCTTTCCGGAGTGGTTTTCTATTAGGACGGGGCGCCGGGGATAAGTTTTGTAATGAGGCATTGACGGTATTACGAGACAACATAAGTACTATTGGTAAATTTGTGGAAACGTTCCACGATATCGATAGAATTCGTAAATATAGAGAGAAGCTAACATTCATTAAGCTTGATAATGAGGGATTCAAGCTAGAAACCCGTAAGTCTGAAAGAGGAGTGGAATATAATGTGTATTTCAGAGATCCTGTTAAGGTTTTACACACTCAGATAGAAATGACTACCGATTGCGGACTTATTACGGACCCATCACAAAATATATAAGTTCGAACTCACTCCATGAATTCAGACATATGGGGTTAAGGCCATACCCAGTGCTAAACTGGATATTGAGCAATGTACTATTGGAGGTGTTTCCTGGAGAAATGAAAATAAAGATGGAGAAAAATCGTTTATTGGCCTTCTACAAGTATATAGTGATAAATCGCAAACCTCATTAAATGCATCCGCTTTGATATTTTATCCCATGCATTAAACTTTACAAAATTTCAGTGAGGAATGGAGGAAGAAGCACATCAGATCAGTTCATAGAGATGTGGAATATCTTCCCGTTTCTTTTCAAGTTGAGATGTCAGAGGAAAATAAATTGACTGCTTCCAGACACATCACAGATAAGAGGAGGAAAAAGAAGGGCACGTGGGTCTACTTCATGCTCCTTCACCGAAGTATTGAAGTTGTTTTTCAACCACTACGTGATTCACCTTTGAAGGGAATCGTGATCAGAACGATTGAAGGAAAGAAACTTCGTTGTCATTTACTTCTTTCATCATATATACCCAACGTTCCTGAGGCTGAGGATTTGCTAAGTGTTAAACAAAATAAAAGCATGAAATCACCGTGCCATCGATGTATTGTACGAAAGGAACAGTTACCATTCTGCATACGTTGCCTGGAGATAACAGCAGAGAGAACAATAAATCTACTTAGTTCGATTGGAAGTAATGAAAAAAGCCACAAAGAACCACGATTAGACGACATAATTGTTGAAGGGTGTGCATCTGAAGGTAAAGATGTTCCAGAAGGCCATATGGTAATATGGTTTGCAAGGGTGCTGACATTCATCAGAATAAAAACAGATAATACTAACAGGTGATTCTGTTCTGAGCATGATCGTGAACATTTCCAGAAATGTCGACAGAACATGGGAAGATAGCATGCTTTCGTTCAGTTTTACGAAGTAATTAATTGCGACGATTTGATGGAATTGATACTTTTTTAAACTGTGTTCGATTAAAATGGCAGCGGACTGAAGGTGAAGAGGGGAAGCTGCTGTCCAGTAAGCAATTTGGGCTAATTAACATATATAGCTTTAGAGGTCTAGTTCATGTTATTCGTTCTAGCGTAGAATTACAATTCATCCGACGCAATGATTCATTTGTAGATGTACATCTTCAAAATTACATTCGTAATGAACCTCATTGTGTTGAACACAATCAGCAAGGAGGACGTAGTTTGAAATCTGAATGCTGAAGTTGTTGATGTTGCAGAATCTGACCATCTGATGTGTTTGATGAAATTGTTTTGGTACCACTTCGGAACCATTTAGTAAACAGAGTAGAAGTCATGCGAACATAGAAGGTCCGAAAAAAGTGACAGCATTGTGTACATCAAAATACACGTGTATATGAAATCATTAAAAAAGTAGAATTAATGAAGTGCAAAAAACAACAAAATTATTTTAATTTTTAAAAAAAAATAATTAGTAATGTTTTCAAAATATATTATTAAAAAATATTACCTTGCTCTGGGTTACAATTACACAGTTATGCGTCAAAAATTAAATTTTGAATAATAATAATTATTTACACATTTTGATAAAACTAAACATTATTGTTGACCAGTACTGTAAATTATTGGAGTTAAATTAATGGAACATGTCATGGAAAATAAAAGCTTCATCCTTCATCGAGCTTCTTGTCCCATCAAGCAGCCAAGAAATCAAATTCAGCAATAATACCACCATCAAAAATAATGTTGATATTTACATTGACATTCATTTCCAACGTCGTGCATGTGAACGAGAAGCTGGGATGTAGAATATTTGAATGGCGATACGTGAAGTAAGTAATCTCCGTTTACATCTACAGATGCGTTGAAGAAGGTGACTGTTTGATAATTTGAAAGGGAAAAACGATCCGCCATGACGCATTCTGAAAAGTCTGTCATTTTCGATCGTCTTAACACTATCATCCGACCCTTCTTCCGCCGACGTGAAAGAAAGGATATTTGCACTACTTTTACATCTGCTGATGAAGTTATCGTTAAATGTCCGATTAGTATGTTTCAACGGGACTAATGTATCATTTCCAACGCCGTGCGTCGGAATGAGAAGCCGGAGCGTCGAATATTTTTAATGGCGATGCGTGAAGTAAGTAATCATCCGTTTACTTCTACAGATGCGTTTGATGAAGGTGACAATGATGACTTTGCTACACCACAACTTCTTGCATTATTTGGAAAATTTTCTTTCTTACATTATGCTTTACCTCTACTTGTTGTGTGTGCTCATCGTATCCTTCTCTTTTCCCAATTCAGAATAGTACTTGACTTTTTGGATGAATTGATGGAAATTTTGGATATTAGGTACGGAAAGTTGGATGGAACGACAAAGAGTAAGGAGCGTATCTTAGATATTGCTGAATTCAATGCATCAGGGTCTGAGATTCCAATTTTCTTGTTGACAACTCGTGCAGGTGGAGTCGGGTTGAATTTACAAACTGCGGATACCGTTATATTATTAGACTCTGATTGGAATCCGTCTGCTGATTTACAAGCTGTGTCCCGTATTCAACGTATTGGACAGAAACGTACCGTGCACATCATTCGACTTGTGATCGAAGACAGCATTGACGCGCTGATTGCTGAGACGGATGGTCACAAACAGAAGACACAAACTGTTGTGGTTGGTGCTGGTAAGTTTCACACTTCTGTGGAGGCTACAAGAGATCCGAAAATCCGACAGACAGACCTTG
The DNA here is from genome assembly GCA_032358235.1 of Odonthalia washingtoniensis. NCBI lineage: Eukaryota > Rhodophyta > Florideophyceae > Ceramiales > Rhodomelaceae > Odonthalia > Odonthalia washingtoniensis. The sequence continues at coordinate 11,275 of JAULBU010062879.1, forward strand.
AAGAGTTCTTGGAGAAATTGGAAACAATGAAGTAGGAAGATGGGGAGGAAGAGAAAGGTGTTATGAATACAGGTGGA
>JAULBU010062890.1:0-11351 GCA_032358235.1 Odonthalia washingtoniensis
AAACCGTCATGCACCAGTGATTTCTTCATCACTTCTTGCAAAGCTTTCATGATATCCATCTCTCCTACGTCCATGTCGACCGCGGGTTCCGCTTCAATTCCCTCGGCCACCGGTGTGTTCGTTGCTTCTTCTTCAGACATTTTATAGTTTTTTGTATATTTTTACCCTACTTTGGCAATTTAAATCTTATTTCTTGGTCGTGGTGTGCGTGTTGGTGTTGGTGTGTTGGTGTTGGTGTGTTGGTGGATCAGTAGTGGCTTGGGGTTGTCACCTTTGATGTGTGGTTTCGTCGGTTCCTCCAACCTTGTCGCCTATGGTTTGAAAGATTAAATAATTGTGAAGTGAACGAACGTCAATGTTTCGATAACTGGAGCGGAGAAAGCGAAGAGCGTTGCGGCAACGTTGTGAACGGTGTTATTTCTGGATATTTCAATAGGCACACTGGGGTGGGCGGTTGCATTTTCGCCGCCGTCGTCGTGAAACCACAAACAATCCTTGATTCTGGGCATTCAGTGTATTCCACGATTTCTTGACACGTGTTCACATCTTACGTTTTTGTACATACATTGCTGTACCAACAAACAAAACATCACCCAATAAATAATTTTTCAAGTTTCGGTTGTTGGGATCACCAAAATGTTTCAATTATAAAACATCAACAAAAACAAAACACCATTACAAAAATGGATGTACAAACGACAGCAACAACTGAATCAACGGCAATCAAGAAACTTTCCTCAACCAAGGCATTCGGATGTACGATCTCCCGCTACCAACATTTATCAAACAGTCTAAATAATCTACCTGCTAACTTTTCAATCATTTCCCCACCATCTTCAACTCACGGTCAGTCAGCGCTTTTGATTTGGCTATCCGGTCTGACATGTACTGACAAAAACTTCGTCACCAAGGCGGGTGCAGCAGCGCACGCATTGAAATATAACATACACATAGCATGTCCTGACACTTCCCCTCGTGGTGCCCAAGCTCCTGATGAGGATCAAGCCTGGGATTTCGGCACAGGTGCCGGTTTTTACGTTGATGCGACACAAATCGGTTACGAGTCATATCAGATGCGTTCATACATCACATGTGAATTCATCCCTTTAGTGAAAACACTTTTGAAGATGGATAGTAAAGTCGCGATTTCAGGTCATTCCATGGGAGGTATGGGTGCTCTGGCTATCGCATTCAACTTTCCCCATTTTTTTACATCCTGTTCAGCTTTTGCTCCTATCGTTCATCCGACTGTCGTACCGTGGGGAAAGAAATGTTTCACTGGTTATTTGGGACAAGATAAATCAAAATGGAATGAATATGATCCTTGTGAAATTTTGAAAAAAGTTGGTCCCAAGTTTCACAACATTCTCATTGACCAAGGTGTCGATGATACGTTCCTAGAAGAACAGTTAAGAGTTGATGATTTTCAATCGGTTTGTGATGATGTCGGACAGAAAGTGAGTGTGAACATGGCTGAAGGATATGATCATTCCTACTTTTTCGTACAGACGTTTCTTGAAAAACATATTCGGTTTCATGCTTTAGCTTTGGGATGTTGGAATGGAAAGGAGTAAAAGATAATGGAGTTGGACGGTAATGGCATATTATTTTAATAATATGCAAAAATATATATTTTAAATATATATCATTAAAAGAAATGATATAATATATCATCATGGGGCGGAACCCACGATTCGTGAGTTCGGCGCCTGTAATTGGAGACAAATGATCGCACTTTATGTATGCCGTCCCCCATCATCATACAAAAAGCAGTGTGGGTGTCTTTCTTACTTCTCATAACCCTTATACAACCCAGAATCAGATTAGAAAAAGATTCTTTTTAAAGATTGAAATATTTCCCTAAACATCGAGTATCGAATAACATTCTTGCAGTCGCAGCTCTGCCACCTTATACACTTACCTACAGCCTTCAAATTCGGAATCAACGCGCTACCCCGAAATGCTTTAGCATAACCATCACCAAATGCCGTTCCAGCCTACTGCCTTTCACCCTCCCTCGCATCTCACATCATACATCAGCCCATTGGGCTTCGATTTCTCAATTGAAGTGGACCGAATCTCACTGCAACAGTCAGTCGGTGACCATGTCAGCATCGCCCAAATTTTACCAAATAACCGTCACCGACGATGAAAAGCAATTGGCCACAATGGATAACCTTACGTGACGGCACCTTTACACTTTACACTGAGCACTTCCGTGCCAGAATTTCATTTCAAGACGTAGTAGCATTTAAGGAATCATTACGAATATTCGGCGACCGTTTGTGTCTGCGTCTCATCATGGCGCAGCACGAACAGAAAACCCTGACAACTCTGGCGTCATGACGGCATGCCACGGAGGATCAAATTCTTTTCTACGCACGTTTTACAGCCGCCATCGCCAACTTTCTAGATGAGCGCGATGAAGACGGTAAGTCTGCACAACAACAGAAACTGTTCGACATGTTCAAATGTAAGATTGTTCGTTTCGATAAGTTGCATCATCTTAGCGCCGAACTTTCGGATATTCTCCCAAATACTGTATCGGACGTCATTTCAGGACAGCCTATAAACTATATGCATGCTTGCACTTTCGGAATTGCTGGCAGTGCCGTTCTGTCTTATACCTTTGTTGAAATACTTTGATTGAATCGCAAGTTCGTTCAAACATGTTGCAGAGAGCAATTCTCTAGTTCGAAATCGGGAAGTATGTGATGGTCTTGAATACACAGACACCATCTTGTACCAACAAGACGATGATACCAATGGCATCCGAGATTATACTATTGACCAGTGGTGTGTCGGATGACATTGTACCGTTTTTGCTATGTATAGTGTCGACGTTTCACTCCATTCAATTGGGGCGTCCATTTCAACAGGAATTCTTGACCTCGCAGGAAGGAATAATTGGTTTGAACAAGTGTTTGACAGTACCACCGTCATTACTGCATTGCTATTCACCGTTGTGGGTTTGGTCAAGCTGTCGTCGGAGGACTCGAACATTATACGCACCATGATTCTCGGGAAACGCATCCTCCGTTCTCACGAAGACCTCATGAAAGCCTTTGGCATGTCCCATGTGAATGAACTCAAAACCCTTATTGCACAACCTGAAAATAAGACTCTCCTATGGCTCGACCCAGTTGAATGTTCATACTCAGCTGTCAGGGGTACCAGGAACATCCATGTACGTGGCGATCTGTCACTGGCGTGGTTCAGGATGAAGGGCTGTATATTTATCTCCAATCGCCTGTTCTGGGGGCCGAGCGATGAGATAGGTGAAGTTGTGCGGGTTGATGATGATGGTCTGGTCACTATAAAATGGGATTCAGATGGAAAAATGGGACCTGACTACCAATTAGTACCGGTTAACATGGTCTTGAAGTAGTGATTGATTGATTTACATGGCTGAAAGATAAGATCATTCTTTCTGTTCCATGCAGTCCTTTCTTGAAAAACGATATTCGGTTTCATTCTTCAGATTGGAGATGTTGACGACGCGGTGATGGCCAAGAGATTTATATCTTTCACCGTCCTGGTCACGAAATCTCCCTTTTTTTTAAAAAAAAAAAATGTATCAAATTTAAAAATTCAAATTTAAAATTTTTTAAATGAATCTATTTATAATCAAAAAAAAGATTGAAACGTTTACCTAAACATCACAGTCAACCCCGTCTACAACGTTCAAATCCACATTTTACGTTCTTTTACATACAATGCTGTACCGACAAATATTCAATCAGTAATCATGATTGATTGATCAAAATCCAAAATCGCATCACGGTTCAATCACATCATCATAACCAAAATGGATGTACCATTTACAATAATCTACCTGCTAAAAAAGTTCATTCATTTCCCCACCATCTTACTTTCACAACCTTCTCATTGATCACCGTGTACATGATACGTTCCTAAAAGAGCAATTAAGAGTTGATGAGTTTCAATCAGTTTGTCACGATGCTGGACTGAAAGTGAGTATGAACATGGCTGAAGAATATGATTACTCTTACTTTTGTGTACAGACTTTTCTTGGAAAACATATATATACCGCCAAGTGCATATTTTAAGACTAGGGATATGTTTTCCAAGAAAAGTCTGTATGTTTTCCAAGAGAAGTCTGAATATTATTCGATTTCATGCCTTTGCTTCGGGATGTTGGAATGGAAAGGAGTAAGATTTAGTCGAAGTGTGCCCAATTTAGGCATCTCCATTCGTGGCCGTTTAATAGGGAAGCAGGTTTCGGGGCATTCTCACTTCATTTTTGTAGACAACCGAATTGGCGCGAACATAGTGACACATGTCAACACAACGTGCCATCCTATTGGTTGCAATATCTGTACTATTGTGTACATGCACTGTACTACGCTTGAATATTTTATTCAAAGAAAGCTTTTCGAGGCCTCTGACGATTGGACCTGCAGCCCATTTTGGGGCACATTTGCCTATATACAGTGCACACTTCGAATATTTCTCGAAACTAAAAGTGTGCCTCTTTTCGAGATGCTCTAATGTTTTTTCGTTCGTATCTCACGGCTTGATAATGTTTTTTCTTTAAAAACAAAATACGAACGCTTTAATCGTCACGGCCTGAACCCCTGATTTATGAGGTCTGCGACATTGTAATTGTACACAAATCTCTGTACATTATGTATGCCGTCCCGCTTCATAGAAAGAGCAGTTTCGTGTCTTTCTTAGAGCATGTTCTTTCTATTTTTTAACAGAAAAAATTAAATATAATTGGGTCAGTTTATCGGTCAATTATCTATTTGAATTCTATCATTTGAATTTTTCTGATAGACATGGAAACGGACCGATAATATCCGTTTCCATGTCTATCAGTAAGACTGGCTATAAAGAGCAACACGACGCGAGTAAGAGCATATTATTTACTTCTCAAAACCTTTATACAATTTATAAAATATTTCCCTGAACATCAGGTATCGAATTTCATTCTTGCCTTCACAGCATGTTCCATTTTTCACTCGCCTATAACGTTCAAATTCGGAATCAACGCACCACCCCGAAATGCTTTAGCATAACCCTCGCCAAGTGCTGGTCCAGCCTACTGCCTTTCTTGCCCCCTCGCATCTCACGTCATAGATCAGCCCATCAACTTTCGTTTTATCAATTAAGTGGACCCAATCTCACTGTAACAGTCAGGTGACCATGTCAGCATCGCCCGAATGTTACCGAATAACCGCCATCGACGATGACAAAAGAAACTGGCCACAATGGCTAACCTCATGTGGCGGCACCTTTATTTTGAGTACTTACGTGCCAGAATTTCAGGACGTAGTGCCATTTAAGGAAGCATTATGAATATTCCACGATCGGGTGAATCTGCGTCTCGCCATGGGAGCACGATTACAACTTCTAGATGACAATGCCATCATCACGCATGCCACGGAGGGGCAACTTCTTTTCTACTCACGTTTTACAGTCGCCATCGCCAAGTTTCTAGTTGAAGACGGCTTCACTAAACGACAAGGGAAACTGTACGACATTTTCATTTGTAAGATTAATCGTTCCTTTAGTAGGATTCTTCATACTACCGTCCGTAAACCCCTAGTGATATCAGTATCGGAATTCATTTCAAAAGAGCATACGGAAGATATTTTTGCACTTTCGGAATTGCTGACAGTGCCGTTCTGTCTTGTACCTTCGTTGGAATACTTTGATCGACTCACAAGTTGGTTCAAATATGTTGCAGACAAAAATTCTTTAGTTCGGAATCGGAATCGGGAAGTTGATTACAGTTTTGAATACAGAAGCAACACCATCTTGTATCAACAATACGTTGAACTAATGGAATTTGAGCTAATACTTTTGAAGAGTGGTGTGCCGGATGATATCGAAACGTTTTTGCTATGCATCGTGTCGACATTTTACTCCAATGAAGGTCCCTGGATCGAGGATGCAGTCACCGACCAAAAAAATAAGCGTAGGTCCTTCAACTGGCCCAGTTCAAGGGGACTGGAACTTGTACAGTTCCACCGTGAGGGTGCGGTCATGCCCATACCTACATGGAAACGTGCACTAGCCTTACTGTATCTGTTTCCTTCAATTGGGGCGTCCATTTTAACTGGAATTCTTGACCTCGCAAGAAGGGATAATTGGTTTGAACAAGTGTTTGACAGTATCAGCGTCATTACTGCATTGTTATTCACCGTTGTGGGTTTGGTCAAGCTGACGTCGGAGGACCCGAACATTATACGCAACATGATTCTCGGGAAACGCATTCTCCGTTCTTTCGAAGACCTCATGAAAGCATTTGGCATGTCCCATGTGAATGAGCTCAAACTCGTTATTGCACAACCTGAAAATGGTACTCTCCCATGGCTCGACCCATTTGAATGTTCATATTCAGCTGCCAAGGGTACCGGGAACATCCCTGTACGTGGCGGCCTGCCACTGTCGTGGCTCAGGATGCAGGGCTGTTTAATTATCTCCAATCGCCTGTTCAGGAGGCCGAGCGATGAGGAAGGTGCACTTGTGTTGATTGATGATAATGGTCTGGTCACTATAAAATGGGATTCAGATGGAAAAATAGGACCTGACTACCAAGTAGTACCAGTTAACACAATCTTGAAATAATGATTGGTTAACCCTTTACGGACTGAAAAATCTGGGCGGTTATTACCGCGATAAGAAAAAAATACGGAATTGTGATTGGTAGAAATCAGCACTGTATGAAATGTTTATGGCATTCAATCGAAATGGAGCCAAACAAAGAAGACCAAAAATTGAGGTGGTAATAACCGCCTTAGTGCTTAGAGGCGTGTGAGTGGTTGAACAGCAAAATATTGTTCCCTAGTCCAATGAAAACGCTGAAATCGAAAAATTAAAGAAATGGGAAAACATTTTTTTCCCGTCATGCACGATGTGAGTGTAGGCTATTGCGTATTAGTTGAAATCAAGTAAAAAGAATGCGCCTATAGTTGTCCTTCACAGGTGTCATTATTATACGTCTGATTACAAGAATAGTTGGAATGTCTTTCCAACTAAGTAGCCTTTTTTAAGACGTGCGGCCCAGAAGAACACGCTGATATTTTTACCTTTGCTTTTTTTGGATATATTATGAAATTGCAATGGCATGCCCGATTTGAAAACGGAAAAGTGTATGTGAAAGAGGATAAAATTCCATGGGGGTGCTCGCGAACAGTTAATGGATTAATGATGTCTATGCGACGGGAAGGGGAAGTGTTTTTTTGGCAAAGGTAAATTTTAGCCCAGATCACGAAAACACGAAGTGTTTCTAAATGAAAAATTTAAGGCGGCGGTAAAAATTTAGAAACTCATGGCGAATTAAATTGTGACAACTGTAGAAGTGTAGAAATGAAAAATGTGGAGTACTGTTGTGCACAGAAACAGTAACCTGCCTGGAGAAAACCGACTGTGGATTCTAATCGGTAAGTACAGAAGGATGTACAGCAATGTATTTTATGTATGTCTGCCCAGCATTCGATGTTATGCCAAACCATCAATGATTTGGATGTGCGCATGGGAAAGTATACACGTACTGTACATACATTACTTGTATCAATAACCTCATAAAATGTTACTTTAACTGCGTGTTGCCTTACAACCTTCCCATGCCACGTTTCCATCTTTCTGTATAACCATTTCAAGAAAGCCTTGTATCCGTTCAGAACAATTTTCTACACCGTTACGACATCATGCCAAAACATACACCTCCCTATACATCGCAAACACGGCTCTGGCCAATCAGAGGCCATACAGGTACTTGGCCCGTAAATTTACCAATGGTAAAAAGTGTCATAGAAATCAGCGTGTTCTTCCAAACCGCATCTATTAAAAAAGTGCTACTTAAAATTAAAATTAATGTGCCCTTTTTGCCCTTTACGATTTTTTTGTGAGAGCTTCTCTATCACACACGTATCACATACACTAATACGTGACAAGTTACACATTCACAAGTTACACATTCACAAGTCTCAACATTTTAATATAAAAATGGTCGCTAATCGAAAACCTTTGACATCTAAGTTCTTTTCCATTAGACCTTCTTCATTCAGCACAGGTAATGGGCCTATCTCTCTACCACTGCGACTTCAACCGAATTGTATACCATATCACGCACCGCTTGTGCTTTCCCCTCTTGCACCGCTTGTGCTTCCACCTCTCACACCTCCCGTCACTTACCATCGAAAACCATCAACAACTTCGAACATCATGACTGCGCCACAGCCATCCATGTCAATTCACAACCCAACAATTCCGGAGCTGGCTCCGGACAATACCATACTCTGGATCATGAAAATCCAATGTGAAGCGCACACCCTCCAAATTATGCCGCAAATCGAAAACATCAATTATACATTCTATCCAGTCCATCACCGATCCGTCAGCGCATTAACGAGCGTCATAATCTCATCTCTTCCGAAAGCTGTTCCATCCTCCATCCTCACCCCTGGCACGCCGCGAAACCCCTGCCTCATCATTAATGGAGTATAACAGAAACTCGAACGACGATCTGTAGCAGACCACGACACCCTTGAGACCAAAGCAACAAATACCACCATCACCGACTTAGAGAATTACCAGTAATAAATCGACAAACACCTTAAGATTCGCGGACCACTGTCGGTCGCTCGTTACCAAGGAATTGATAATGAACAATTAAAGATTAAATTTATTATAAGAGGTCTCCGCAATCACCTCAAATATGCATCTAGAATCCCATTCTGGCTGATATACATGCTAAAAACCATCCAGAACTTGCACAAAACCATAGAATCTATTAAACAGAATGCCAAATACGCAGAAAACATCACCATCATTCCCTCATCCACTATCCAATGCCCACCAGCCACACCAGAATCACCAACAACATATCCCCACCTCATCCAATCGAAACTTACCAACCCAATTCCGCCAATTCCATACCGCGAAATTTGGACGTGCATTTCACCACACCGACCAAGAATGTCAGTACAGATCCAACCCCCTTTGTAAAAATTACGTAAATCCCCACACGCCGATCAATCCTAGTAACCGACCAGCCACTAGCCACTAGCCACACCAAAAAACCTTACCACAATCGTCAACATACCCATCCGCCCCCTAACACATCAGTTGGTCATGCACGAAGCATTAATCAACCAGTAATCCACCAGCAGTCATATTCCATCAAGCACAATCTAGACGACGATCCAGCTCCCAAACATAGTTCCGAAGATGATGGAAATACTCCTCAAAGTAAGTGCATACTCCACAGTGCCGCCCACCAGACCCACACTCCTAATTCAGGTCTGAACATGTGCCCTATAACCAAACCCCATTACTCTCTAACTGAGACTAACTCCCCTACGAACATAACCCACTCCGGCACTTTAACATCCACTACCACCAACGGCACGATTCACACGCAAGAAATAACCACCCCTAGAATTGCCCATACCCTCCTATCTGTCCATGAACTCACGAAACCTGAACACGCAGTCATATTCACTGGAGACAACGCTTTCATCATACCCAAACATTCCTTATCTATTATAGCCATGCCTTCCCCTGTCGCCAAGTGGCGGTCACACGCCTACATTCTCATTTCACGCAAAGATAAAAAAACTTCCCATCTGCTCATCTGATGCATACTAATCCTAGTCTCCCCCAACATCCCCAATATCATCTTCCACAATTACCCCAGAACAGCTACCCGTATCATCTTCCACGTGTCCCAATATGCTCACAGAATTTTCATCTCTCGCTAGAAATTCAAACATCAAACCTCATACAACAGTCCAAATCACTCATTCCACTAACCCCCTCCTTACTCCACCGCGTCATCGTCACGTTACCCCCAAATTTCACTGCATCCCCCTCCATGTAACGCACAACAATGGCATTACATCTCGCCTTCAACCATGCCCCAATTTCCCTGCTTCGAATCATCATCAATTTAGGTCTCTTTGCGGCCATTCAAAACATCTCCATACCAATAAACGAAACCACTGCATGCTCCGGATGCTTTCAAGGGAAACAAGCTCAATCCCCACACAAACCATCCTCCTCCATCCTACCTTCACCTGGACAATCCATAGCCAGCGACACCATATGGCCAATATCACCCTCATCTTGGCGATCCAACCGCCACGTTGTAACTTTTCTCGACATTTCCTCACACTACGTCATCAATGTCCCAATTCGCAGTCGTGCTGAATTATCTCGCATCATTACATCAACCATGAACTCCATAAAAAATATTCAAGGCGCCTCACCCGCTCATTTCTATAGTGACAACGCTAAGGAATATCTATCCCATATTGTCACATCATTTCTCACGAATTCCGGCACCATCCAAACCACCACTTCCCCTCACCAATCCCAGTCAAAGTCCAAATCCGAACGCATAAACCGTACCCTTCTCAATGCCGCACGTACCGCATTATCCCATAGCAGTCTCCTCAACACCTTCTGGGACTTTGCAATAATAGAAACCACATTCAAATACAACCACACACCCCATTCTGTCACCAAACAACCACCCATTTCAAAATGGCAACCATCATGCCCCTTCCCAAATTACTTCCTTCCTTTCGGTGCAATCGGCACTATCGTCGATTCCAATGCATCCAAACGAAAACTTCATTCTCGATCATGACCATCCCGTTTTCTCCACAATAATAACCACTCACAACTAACTGTCCTCCTCGTCGACTCCAATCGCACCACCATTTGTAGTTATGTCTATTTCAAACCATATCACGCATCGCTTGAGCCTGCCTACATGGCTGGATCTGCTTTTCGTGCATTTAACCTCAATCCCATACCTACACACATCTCCGCCCACACTCCCCCACCCCAATCATACCACCAAATGCTTCGATACCATGATAGCCTCATGTGACACAAAGCCCATCATGAGGAAATTCATCAGCTAAACAACAACAAAGTGATCCAATGGATCTCCAAAACAAACACTCCACTTAACATTAAATCTCGCAAACCGATCCAACTGAAAATGACATACCGATAAAAATATTCACCTGAAGGAATGTCTACTTGTAAACCTCGATGCACAGTTCATGGGGACATGATGTCACCTAGAATCCATTACAGCCCAGATGAAATAAGCGCATACATCGCCGAAAAAACGTCATCACGCTTCCTTTTAGCACACGCCAAGAAGCAAAACAATCCCATCTTCCATTTCGAAATCGCCTCTGCCTTCACCCATGAGCTCTACGACAAGAACCACACCGTTTATGCCAAACAGCTCTCGCTCGCAAATGGCACCTTCATCCACCCTGACTGCGAATATGGCATCCTTCGTCTGAACCTTTATGGTTCTAAACCAGCAGGTAACATATACCTTACAGCTCTTCACC
>JAULBU010062901.1:0-11351 GCA_032358235.1 Odonthalia washingtoniensis
TATACTGAACACAACGCGTTGGAACGCGGTATTAAAAATTACCCGCTAAGGGACCGAAAAAATTAGGCGTAGTACGCTTCGCGGAAGAACTAGCTGATCAACAATCGGTCGGGGCCGAATACAACATGGTAGTACCAGACGATTCGGTGGACACAACGACTTACCATCCACGACAATGGAAGAAGAAACCAACCTGTACGAAAATACAGTCAGACCAGGATACATCAACTTTGGTGGACGCTATTCAACCTCCAACCGTGTGTGGAGGACCGCCAACAAACGAAGTGACCAGACACAACAACCATTGATTTGTTACCAATGTTATGAATTCAACTACATTTCACCGAAGTGTCAATTACAATTCTCCGAAATGGAACAGGTCATTACCAACTATGACAAGTTGCCAACAGTACATAAGACTCGTGTGCTGGATACAGCATTACTCATGGAAAAATTGACGTTAACCGTACGCCAGAAGAACAACCACCCTCAAACACCGTACGAAGTTACCAAAAACAGTGAAAAGACCCAGGGAAAGTAATCCGAGGACTTACCGAAGCTTCTTCTTTTGTAGTAAAGAAAATTCTGAATCGCCCAAAGACTCCTTCGTAAAGTCCCCTTGTCCTTCTCATAACTTCCGTCGCATCAAAACACCATTACAAACGAACAGCTCCGGTTGTCTCCAACGCCCATGGCGGAAAGTAACTCGTACAAGCACGCAAGGCGCGGTCTTCGTATTAGCCAGACGCACCGAAAAATCGAGGTACTTACAGTGTACGCAATACTTACAGTACTGTGAGAAAATCCTACACCTCGCCCTCGATATTTCGGACTGGATTGAATTTTGACCGACTGTACTTGTTGACTGATTTTTTGTTGATTGATTGATTTGTTTTATAATATTGTTTGTTTTATTGATTTTGATTGACTGAAAGAACTCACTGTGAGTTGTAGTTGGTGTCATTTTTTGCGTATAAAAGGCACAACACCAAGTTGTCTCTACTGAAAAATAAAAACTTCAACAAGTTTGACAACAATTATTCCATCACCAATTTGATGAACAGGAGCGGAGAGTATGAACATGATGACCAGTCTGCATAGATGACAGGCCACGAACACGATTGTGAAACAAGAAATGGTGATGTGGCGTTCACACGCGAATTAGGTAGCGAGGAATATGAGAAGTCAGAATTAGAGGAAGGAATGACACTTTCTGTTGAAGATGAGGGGGACTCCAATGATATGGAAGCTGTTGTAAAGTTGCTACGAAGACGGATGAAAAAGCTACTCTCCTGGAACAATATGTTTTCATATTTAGCCGTGACAGCCAAGGTATCTTTGAACGCAGAGCAGTATGGTGTACTCAGAGATGCACTGCGGCACAGTAGAGGAAATCTGTACGTACCCACCTATAAGACCGTGCGTAGCATGCTTACAAGACTACTAATAGACATATCGTTTACCGCAAAGCTCATTGAAGCACATAACGGATATACCGCATGCTCGCCCTATTAGAAGAAGTGGTAGACTCGTGGAGACATTAAATGACGGATGGAAAGGAATTGTGCTCGCATTGTTTCGCCATCAGAATGGGCAAAGTTGGATTTTTGCACTTATCTGCTATATGCATATATGTATGAACATCCGAAGCGAGATGCATCAGATTTCATGAGCATAGAGAATACTCCAATCGTAAAAGAAAGACGGCGAGTATTGAGAAGGGTGTCATTATGGGTACATGACAAAAAACTTCATTTTCCCTTCAAAACTGGGAGATTAGATTGATCAACAAGTTTGCATCCACAGAGGATCAACGGGATAGATATTGACGAATTATGCTGGGGAGTACGACAAGATACATGTAATGAACCGCACTCAGATTGCGTCTTGAAAACAGAAACGGTAGACGAGTCGTGGTGTGTGGAGAGTACAACAATACGGACACCGTGTAGCCTACATGTATGCCTCACTGTAACACATATGCAATGTACAACAAGAGGAAAACGGCCCAATAAGGGGCCCGAAACTCACGAGGACACCTACCCAAACATCCGAACACCAAAACCACCCACGGACGACACGTGGGAGTAATTTAGGGTAGACACGTGTAGACCCGTGTCCGAAAAGAGTATCGGTCGGACAAGAAAGACTGACACATCCAAGCTAAAGGTTGACGTTTGCCCAGTATAAATAAAGAAAGCGAAACCCAACCTGATAACAGGAAAGGCAGAGCAATTCAGAAAACTAATAAATTTTTCAGAATATCGATCAACGAGGTCGAGCGCTTTCAACAACAGTACGACAACGGCTTCACGCACAAAGTCCAAAATACTGTCAGCAATGGCTACAATACCTTCACCAGAGGTGTGGAAGTAAGCAGTCCATTGCATGCTGGAAGATCCTGGCAAGCTATAAACCATCCGTTTAAAAAATATGGTAGGCTCTGGAATTAAAAGTATTGGAAGTTCTGAGAACGAGAAGACTGTATACGAACAAATCGGACTTAGTAAGTGGAAATATCGAAAGTTGAGGGAAGAGATACTTTTAGAAATGGATCGAGTATCCGTAATAGACAGCTCATGCAGAGCCGGATGGAAAATGTAGCTAAACTTGGTGCAGTGTGTATTTTCATTAGAAAAATACGAACAGTGTGCACCTCGGACATCGTATGCGTCCTTGTCACGTCGTTTGCTGATGTGGAACCTGGTACACCTGCTGAACAGCTCTATTGGATAGATGCTAAAAACGTAAGCACAGACCATGCGTTACATTGCGAGGTGCATACAGCTCTGACGGAAGTACTGATTTGGCACTCGGATTCAGGTTCGATCTTTGGTTTTGAACTTAACAACAGATGTTTGAACAAAGGTGTGGTGGATGATGGCTGTCCCTTTGTGGTATACAGAATGGCTTTTTATGCAGACGGATTCAAACAGCATAAGTCTCTATCGAACACAAAGTCTATCTACGGGTGCTACATGATGCCTCTCAGCTTATCACAAGAAGAACGACGTTTTCCGAGAGCAGTGTGAATCATCTCAATTGTTCCGGACGGACAGTCCGCTACAACAGTACTGCGAGATTTAATTGATGATGTTGTGGAAGCAGTTATGTATGGAGTGGGGGGAATGGACCAGTACGGGAACAACGTAAATATATTTCTGGAATCCGTATCGTTCTTTGGTGACTACCCAGAAATATCTTCGGTTTCTGACGTCATGGGTCATACAGCCGACGCATTTTGTACAATTTGTACCGCCAGGAAGAAGAAGGGGGGCGATCGTCCGAGTGTATGTATACTATAGAGGTGCATAGAAGAAGATTGACCTACTGTCGATTTGACGAGAGACTGGAAGCCGTTCGAGAACACGTAATTTAAAAGCTAGTGCGGACATCGTTGGGATGAAAACTTCAACAGGAGTGGAGGTATACACCATGCGAAATGTCTGTTTGTCCCGCCGCTTGGCCCAAACAAAATATGCTGTTCTCAAGACGAACGAAGGTGTCCCAGTCAATGAAATCTTGTTCGATTCATGTTTGTTTTCGGCTGCAGCACCAGACCATCTATTGACGGGCGTCACACAAAAATGTAATAAGGGTTGTGCTTTGAAGCTATACCGAACGACTTAGAACGAAAACGTGTAGACCTGTTAATTATAGATGCCGCGGCCAGTAATGGACTTGAGACAGATGGAAAATTAATTCGCTGGAACAAGAAAACGGGAGTATACAACGGGCTGAACAGTGTGAGGATATCTACCCTGTACAACATTCTATTGTGCGCAGCTACGGTATTGAATCAGGTTCGAGATAATGGTGGCCATGAGCGTTTCTTGATTCCAACAAAACTTCAGAGACCCATTTCCAAACTATTTTGGTGGCCGTCTGTCGGAACGGATGCTATTAATACATTAACTGCACTCGGGAACAAAATAAAAATGGAGGATTAACGAGACTGCTGTCGACTTCGTCAAGTCTGCCGACGCATGCATCAGAAAGTTCGGTGCAGCCAAAAATATATTGGATGTGCCGAACGGCCACCGTATAATCTAACTTTGTGCACATACAATCCACATTTTAGGTCATGCCCGGATTTGCTCCGAATTGTTATTGGAAATGGCCCACCGTGACGTAAATAGCTGGTTGGAATTAAACACCCATTATAACGCACACCTAACGGTTATGATCAAAGCACTCCGTAGATACTGGATTGCGAGGGTATCAGTACTGTACAAGTGCTGGGAAGACGGCAGTGGGGAAGCTCGGAACTGTGCAGAAATTGGATTTCAGCGTCTATTCCTAGGAACCACAGCATTGACTGTGACTAACACATTTACTGGAGTACAGAATCTATTTAAAGCTATCAACAGAATAAAAGGAACCAGTCACGACGTAGTTGATGTCGTGTACCCAGATGCCAGTACCATGGAAAATACGTCATGGATGGGAGGAATCCGACAAGATCAAGAGTACCGACCAATTGTAGATGTTCATAACAGGCTGAAACGCATTGAAATGCAATTCCCCTCTCCTCGAAGACATAAATTAGTTCGAATGTGGACGATATGTTAATTTAGACAGTCTGAGTAGGCGTAGAAGGAGCTGGGGATTTAAGAATGTTTCGATTGGCGGCGTCCTGCCCGTTCTAATTGAAGATACTGGAATTAATGTCGACATTTTGCCAAGAATATCGAATGGTACTGGGCGTTTGGAGGTGTTCGTCATTCGATCGATCGTCAAGTGCGGAGAAGAGGATGTATGGTTTTTTGTTTACATAATGAAAAAGATAAACGGAAAGGTCAAGATTTCTTCCAACAGAGTGCTCTTGTTGCGGGCTCATAAAGGTGTGCGCTGAATTGGACGCGTGCAATAATCGTTGGAAAGTGTCATTGGAAAATATGACAGTGAGACATAGCGAAAGCGCGTTGAGAGGAGGTTTGCACAATGTGATAAGTAGGATGGACGGATACCCACCGCATCAAAGGTGATGTATATACAATATAAAAATATCACCAGTCGTACATATGTACATATGTCAGCTAGTGGTAACAGTATTGAACCTATAATTGTTGAAGGACTAACGTTATGAAGCCATTAAATTCACGGGTACGGTAATACTTTGATAGTAGCACTAAAAACAACATTGAGATAAAGGTAGTATACCAGTACATAATATTGTTACATTACCATCGCTCTCTACTGGTATCCCACCAGCGAAATATTTAATATTTTACTAGAACCTGGCCATTACATTCTATTGATTTCTTATACACGGGATCATTAAAATTTCATTGCATTGTTGCAAAGGTACGGTACCTATAACAAGACTTATGACAGGATTGGTACGCTATCCATTGAAATGATGTATTGTCTAATAGTTTATTGGTACGATACAGCTATAGGTTTAAATGGTTTATTGGTACGGTACCATTGAGGAAATCAGTAAATATAGTACGGTATCTATATTATTATTGGTCCAGTGCCAATCAAACTTATAGATTTTCTATTTCTTTGTACGTACAGTAACTTTGGCATTAATGGAATCCATTATACGGCACCAATAACTTTCTAGAAAACTAGAGATGGCGTACCTATGAAAACAAGATTTTCTGAGAGAAAAGTATCGGTACCGTACCATTGGAATGTTTTGGTGCATTGATTATTTAACTAACAGAACCCATGTGTGAAATGATACGGTATCTTTGAACACACTGCTTCACAAAAACAAAGTAATGGTATAGTACTATTAACAACCCATTGGATTAAAGGTTATTGCACCACTAAAATCTAATGGTTTTGCACAAGTTGAATAAATGGTACCGTACCAATGAATACAATGGGTTTCACCACTACGTTCAAAATATTTAACATGCAGAGCACGCAAGGCGCGGTATTAGTATTAGCCAGACGCGATTATTTGGTGCCGAATGTGTCCCAGTAATCCAAGGCTATGATCTGGAAAAATCAAAAAGGGGAAATGTATGAAGTTACAAAGAACGTTTGCGATTTTTGACCCGGGAAAACAGTAAGAACCACGATCAGTTAGTTCGACCAGTTTGTAGCGACTTGGAGATCAAAATGAAGATAGTAACGGTATCGGTGTGCGTGGATGATGGCGGTAGTCAAAATCCTATCTGTAGCGATTCGGATGACTCCGTGTGTCGTCGTCCGATGATACCTTCCTCTACCGCAGTAAAGTTACTTTACGAGTCTGCGTTTTGAGGACACAATTATCCTCGCCGATTCCTTTTGTGGATGGGATCGACAAGTGGACATTAGGTCACTTTGCTCTACTTCGGTGAAGGATTAAATCAGGAGTAGGCGGTTTTAGATTCAGGTCTCCCTTCTTCCTGGCGAGTTCTCTCTCGAGGGTTCCAAGTTGCTACTGTGCGTAAGCTGTTAAATTTAATCTACTCTTTTATTTTCAATAGCCATTCCTATTTTTGATCTGGTATTTATACCAGATCAAAACATATAGCAAAGACAATTAAATAATAATAATGACACAAGCTGTCTGTAAAATGTCGGAGTTCTAATTAATTATTTAACTATCCTAAAATGATATTCACGTTTTGTTGTACACGTGAAGAGAATTGGTTTTATTGTGCCGCAGATTATCTTAGTAAATGCAGTTGTACGCAAATATAGAATAGTCATACTGTAGAAGGACGGTGATAATATACTTGAATACTGTGACTTGTTCTTACCCTAGTGTGGGTGCCGTGCTGTATCTTTTGTATACAGTGTCAAATCCCTTTTTTAATACGTTCAGACTTGAATACTGTGACTTGTTTCTACCCTAGAGTGGATGCTGTGCTGTATATTTGTATACAGTGTCAAGTCATTTTTACACGTTTCTGATAAGTGTATCTAACATCAGTTTTCGTGTTGTTTTCTTTTCTTATACATTTTTTTTGGATCCCTTTTTACCCTTCCTTTCTTTTGTCAATTCACACATTTACGTTATCGCTCGTATGATCCTTTCTCGTCATTATTTTCGATGTGTGACATCCTTCCCCTTTTAATGCCTTCCCCTATCATCTCATCACATCATCATCATTACCATCCATCAATACATCGTTTCCTCCTAATCTCATCTGATAATCATCACCCATCGTTTCTTCATTATCTCATCTTATAATCATCATCCATCGTTTCTTCATCATCACTCTCTCTCTCGTATGAAAGGGTACTCGATGTGTTCGACACATAGACGTCTGTTCTGTGCCAATGTTGTTCTCACATTACGTTAAACAAAACGGTTTGCTTCAGTCCTGGATACTGGTACCGGTTCCAGTTTCATTAGACGCTCCGACCTACAATTTGGATCGGAGAAACTCATCAAGCCCCCCAAAGGGTCGACCAACATACGAGACGCTAACAAAAGATCGTTTAATATGGAGGAGGAGATAACACTAGATGAACAACTCGGATAGCAGTTGGAGATGGTGACCTTCTACGTGGCCGATCGACTAGAAATGTCGGCCATCCTCGGCTGTGATTTCTGCGACAAACATGTTGAAGCAATCCGCCCGCGTAAGCCGTTAGTTGAACTTGACGACGGTACTACAGTTTTGATCATTCGGAATTCGAACAAGAGACTCTTGAACGCTCCACCGTTACCAGAGGAACAGGAATACATACCGCCCAAGGGGAGGATTTCACCCAAGATATATGTGGCGGAACAGACGATAATATAACCCGAAACGCAAAACTGGATTCTAGCCACGACAGAACGCGAAGGATTAATCCTCGTTGATCCAACATCACGCATCTACGACAACCACTTATGTCTAGCGGGCACAGGAATAGCCGATGTAACCGACGGAAAACATTTCCGGATATTAGTTGCCAACTTTGGAGAAAATCCAAAGATGTTCTAAACCAACATATTGGTAACGCAAGTCCGCACCCCACCTCGCTCGTTGAGTCAAATATTTCTCACGCCCAAATGCTCGGCCTAGCCCCCGAGTCGGAATCATTAAAGCGATCACCTTCCTTTTTTTGGAAGCACCAGAAATCCGCCAAAGACTCGGCGTTAATTAACAAACATCTCGCGGACGTATGGGAGTTGCACATGGACCAAGACGAAACACCAACGAAGGCAGCAGACATATCACTCGGGGTACCCGAGAAATACCATGACAAGATCAGGTTTATGTTTCCGAAGCACGAACCCATGTGGCTGGGAATGTTGGGGAGCATCAATGTCGCCGAACACGCCATCGACCTCATACCCGGCTCAAGGCCGTTCAAATAACCACCGTATCTGGCACGGTAAAATAATAGATAACTCGAACAATTCGAGGCTACCAAACAGCTCAAAGTCAGAGTGATCGAACCTGATTATTCTAAATAGGCAGTACCTGTCCTCTTTGCGCCCAAGAAGGACGGTAAACTCATATTTTGTATTGACTACCGGAAGCTTAATCAAGTCTTCTTGAAGGACAGCTACCCACTTCCTAGTATGGACGAGTGTATTGAATTACTTGGAGACGCCAAGATTTTTACAACCTTGGATGCATATTCTGGCTATTGGCAAGTACCAGTCAAACCAGGTAACAAAGCACAGACCGTGTTCGTATGCCACACGGGTACGTATCAAATGCAACCGATTGCCATTCGGGGTCACAAACGCCCCAGTAATATTTAAAATTTCGTTAGAGGACCTAATTCTTACCAAGTACACGTGGAAGACTTGTCCGATATACCTCGACGACGTTATCATTTACTCCAAGTCTGTGGAGGAACACATCAAGCATGTGGACGAAATTTAAACCTGCCTCGCAACAGCCGGTATCACCTTGAAAATCAAGGCGTGCCATTTATTTACGAGTACCGTCGAGTACAGAACAAACACGGAGTCCCTCCAGAAAGCAAAGCCACTAACGTCAAAGACGGAATTACGATCCTCCCTCGGACTTTGCAACGTCTACAGACTGTTCATACTAAGATTCACTAAAACAGCGTCAAAACACAACGAACTGTTGAAGACTAATAACCCCGACTCATTCGAGCTGGATGAGGAACAACTCCAATCCTGCCACTATTTCATAGAGGCCGTTTGTATCCCACATATACTGGCGTTACCTCAACTAAACTTCCCGTATTACGTCGATACGGAGGTAAGAAACTACCAAGTAGGCGGTGCACTCTTCCAAACCCATCCAGATGAGGAAGGAAAACTATCGGGTATTGGTCCTGTTCATTGAAACAAGCCGAGAAGAGATATTCAGTAACCGAACGAGAATGTCTCGCCGTCGTATGGGCTCTAAAGTCTTCCATCTATACCTTCTCTACGAGAGGTTCATCGTTTAAACAGAACATACATCGTTTGGCTGGTTGCTAACAATTACTGAACCATCAGGCAGACTTTTGCGATGGCGGTTAAAACTATCTGATTTCAATTTTCACATACAGTACAAAACTGGTAAGACGAACATGCAAGCAGACGCATTATATCGCCTTCGAACATCCGCAGAGGCAATTGAGGACGACGCTGAAGACCTTTCAACATTCACAATTCAAGAGGATAAGCAGACCAATCAGGAGACCTCTTTCCTGCAGCTCAACAACGTCTACCCACAAACTCCGGACGACGATCATAAACTGGATGAAAACGATTTGGATGACTTCCTCGCAGACGCGGTGTGCGAAAATGTACCGGATCCAACACAATCGGACACGTTATTCCAACAAATCTCCCTTGAGGAGTTGATCATCAGGAAAAATAGGACGCCTTTTGTCAAACCATTCCTGAAAAACTTGATGAGTGGGTAGTGCTAGCCTTCGACTTCAACGACGACGGATTAATCACCCGGAAAGCTGAGAATGGACCTTAAATAGTCAACCCGCATGCCTTGAAGGAAAGAGTATTGCTCATATACCATTACGCCAGACTCGGCGGTCACCCAGAGGCAGGAAACTATACCATAAAATACGCCGTCATCTGTACTGACCTGCACGTGCAATCGATTGATACATCACTACACGGCTATGTCCAACTTGTGCCCACAACCACATTAAACTTCGTAAGAACGCAACGGAACTTCAACTATTTCCGGTAGAAGCACCACTCGAGTCCGTCGCCATAGATGTCTTGAGTGAACTCATCAAGACCACTTCACGAAGCTAACCAAGACCGTACCTATGAAGGTATTGTCAGCAACTAGAGTGGCTAAACACTTCGTGAACGAATGAGTTTTCAAAAATGGGACCCAAATGAACTAATCTCCGATAAGGGAGGATGCTTCAACACCAATTTCTTCCAAGACGTTTGTCAGATCCTGAATATGCACAACGTCTTCACTACAACCTACCATACTCAAACGAATGGACAAGTCTAAAAATACAACCGGACGATAAAGTCCGCGATACGCTGCTACTTGAGGGCTCACTTCAAGGATTGGGACCTCTATACGGGCGCCATAACATACGCCTATAATTTCCAAACACACAGTTCAACAGCAATAGAACCATATTACGCTCGCCACCATCACTGGCGTTGAAAGCAGAATCCTCAAGATTCGAAACTCCAAAAGAAGCCAGGGATACCTGGAAGAAATGGTTGGAAACGACCCTTCGTAAGACGAAGGGGAAGCTAAACCAGACACAGGCCCGTTACAAAAGAAACTACGACGCCCGACAAAGGCAGCAGACGGAGAAAATCTTACCTGAAGACTAGGTATTATCATGCGGCAAACGACGGAATGAACGAAAACACTGCCATGAACTGGCTGCGGTAGCTGACGGTCCGTACAAGGATATTGATGTAACAGGAAATACACTGTTATCGAACTATCAGACAGGTCCGTTGAGAGAGTTTCACTACCACGGGTAGTCCTGGCACCCGATCCACGCACGCTAGAGGAGATTTAACGAGCCATACGTCCACTGACGGACGAAGAATTGACTCCGAAGTCATACTAGAGTCCGGAGGAGGACAAAAACCGGTAACTATCCCATTCAACAAACATGCCTCAGGACGATGACGAAAACCATAACGCCCGTAATGACGACACAACTCCCTCAAAGGAAGGATAGAATGAAAACGACGACCTTGAATCCGAACAGGAGAATGAAAGCAGAACCAAAAACATGGAACACGGTAACAGCAAATTGGAAAAACAGAGGATGAACAGACCACGCCGGGGGAATCAGACCCACACCATGAGATTGTTAACAACGACCAACAGTCGGAAGAAACAGAAGAATATGTTATCGAAAGGATCATCCGTTCGATGACGTATTATTTCTTGTCTGTGTTGCCAACATCGTCTGTATCTTTCAAAATCAAAGTGATCCCAAAAAACGTTCCCAAATGAAAATTTCTCGAAAAACATTTGGTACCA
>JAULBU010062912.1:0-30775 GCA_032358235.1 Odonthalia washingtoniensis
CTATCAACCGCAACGGCAGGAGCGACAAGTGAGGGAAACGCAATACGTGGTTGGAAATGCAGGAGACGAGGACAATATGGCGACCACGCATGTTACACCCGCACGGAATGAAGAACGCAATTGTGATGACGGAGTGCTGGATCAATCCGTAACGAAGGAGATGCGAGAATTTAATTTGCATGATGTTTTGATGGAAAGCGAATCAGATGCATGGGGAAGAACAGGTCGTCTGCGAAATGAAGTCGAGAAGAGTTGTAATAAGTACAGAACCATACGGCATGCAGATGAAGAATCTACCGGTGGTAAGAGTGCAGTCGAAATGGATGGCACAGTGGGCCGTGTAGCGACACCACACCATTACGACATAAACCGTACGGAAATAGAAGGAACAAGTAGCGTCGCAAGAAAGGAGGACCAGACTACGCCAATATCGGAAATAAATTAATTAAAAACTGGGAAACATGATGAGATAACATCTGTTCGAAAGAAAAATGTTTCAAATGTTGGCCGTACGGTTAACGAGAGTGGAAGAACCGAACGGAGTGGTGCAACCACGTAAAAAGCGACTTTTCGGTATAATACTGACAATGAACCTGGAAGCGATGTGAAGGGAAATAGAAGTGCAGGAGATGGGTATAGCCCTGTGTTGCCCAGGGAAGGGACGAAGCGGGAGCTACAATTTGGAGATATGGACATGGGTTACTCGATGGGGAGAAACACCACACGGAAAGAAGAATTGGAAAATGGTACGATGAGAGATTCTGAGGATGAGGTGGTTTATTCTGCAGATGATAGGTATGAGAACAAAGCATCCGTTTACGGTGGTAATGAAGATGGTCATGGAACCGTCGATACGTCTGTATGGGCGAAATAGGAGATTGTACGGAGAGAAGACAATAAGAGGACATACCAAATGTTGAAGCAGGAAGTTAATGGTGAACAAAATGCAACTGGCCTGGAAGGAGAGAATAAGAGAAGGAAAGTAGTTGTTGGCAGACCGCGTGAGTTGAAGAATAAGAAGAGGTCACCGTTCGGTATTGAAGAAGAGACCACCCGGGAGGAGTTAATAATGGAGAAGACATGGGTATTGCAAATGCAGAACATGGTACAGACAGACGACTGCATATGGACTGGAGTGCATCAAATCTGTACAGAAAAGTACGGAATAAACTCCATTCGAAGCAAGTGGCCTGCTGTAGCCCTTGACCGCCAACTTTGGAATTCTTGATACAAACAAGTCCTATTGGAGAACCGTACCGGAAATGTGCAGAAGTCGGACTTGGAAAAGATGATCCATGCTGTTTTTCAAAACTGAAGACGGAGGGAGAAAGAAAAAACCCAGGGATAGGAATTAATTTCAAATTGATTGAAACGGCGGAGTACTTGTCAACAATACCGAAGTTTGGATATGTAGACGGAAATGGAGGTATTTACATAGACCGAACGGCTTTGTACAGATCTAGAATGACAGGAGAGGACAGCACCGTAACATCGGAAGTAGAAGTGAGAAGAGGCATAAATGATAGACCAACATCCGCAAGCACGTTTGGTGTGGCAAGTGACTTAGGAGCGCAGGTGTTGAGATCAGGAAGTGAGCACGTATATCGTGATTCACCTGTCATGGAGAGAGTACGGTCCGTGCAACAACCGGACGGTATGGAAGAAGAGAGCGGTGTAGGAATAGGGACCCCAGTCGACAGTTCCAGTGGAAACAGTATAGTCAATGTAGATGACGTAGCAGATGATGTGAGAGATGGGCTCTATGGTAGTCAACCGAACGGAATAAACACACTGAAGAAGAAAGATGGACAGAAAAGGAGTGAAGAGTCTATGAGTAACGCTATGAACGGGATCCAATCCGACATGACACGTAAAAATGACTTAATAAAGTCAATTTATGACAGGAAGGAACGCACCACAACTAGGGACAGCATGTTTATGGCATTAAAATATTTACCGAAGGAAAGAGATGAGTACAAGAGGATTCTTTTGAAAATTAAAGAGTTCTGTGCCGGTACTGAATAATATTAATATTTATTGGGATCTTAGGAATGAAAGCATCTTAAGACGCTTTCA
Source organism: Odonthalia washingtoniensis (assembly GCA_032358235.1). NCBI lineage: Eukaryota > Rhodophyta > Florideophyceae > Ceramiales > Rhodomelaceae > Odonthalia > Odonthalia washingtoniensis. The sequence continues at coordinate 2,077 of JAULBU010062912.1, forward strand.
TTCCTAAGATCCCAGGTTTCTTTTAATGGTGAAATGGAAGGGTGGTTTTAAACGATATTTTTATTAACAAACAGTACAATTGTATTATTTGTTAATAAAAAAGATCGTTCATAACCACCCTCCCATTTCAGCATTAAAAGAAACCAGCTCGTATTGTAGACGGAAATGTGCCTGAAGATCTGTAAAGCGCATATCGCGTAGTAGTAGACGTTCTGCCTCGTCCTCTACATTTTGACGGCGCATGTTATTTGCAGTGGAAATATTACGCAGTAACTCCGTGGCCGATTGTTCCATACGGTTAATTTCAGTGCTCATTATTGTTGTAGCATCCGTTTCGGTAATAAAGTTACTGTTCCCATATGAATTTTTTTTAATTCGTATCAACAAGTTATGGAAGATGACACATGTGTTTGAAATCCGTATCGTTTAATTTAGTTCCCAACGCCTGTTCTCGCGTCTAAGTATTTCGAATCTTGACTGTAGAATGCCGAACAACGCTCTACATCCTTCCGTACGGACTATTGCATGAAGGAATATTTTCATTCGGTTCTATTATCCGTATCCGTAATTGGTCTTGCAAATAGTGATCAATGAGGGTATATACCGTCACCAAACAGGTATAAAAGATGGTGCGGTAAACGATCTGTCTCAATGGCATACCCATCCGTTACGGTTATTGACAAACGCTCCGAGAAAATGCTTTAGAATAGTGATGATCTTGCTAAGACATCCAAATAGTTGTTTGTGTCAGGCCGACCGGAAAACCAGAACCAGCAGTAGAGATCGTGGTCACACCATCCCTCGCATTGTATAGTTGCACCCTTGGAATCCCTTGAGTTCAGATACTGGCCTTCCATTGTTGCGGGACAGTTCCTCCAGACGTAATTCAAACAGTCTACAGATCCTATACATCCTGGAAATCAGATTTCGATGAATGTTTCTTGAATTTTCTGAAGCTCTGCAGAAGTTGGAAACCTGTTTAAGAACCGCCAACCGTACAGTTGAATGATATTTATGCAGAACTGACGGAAATAGGTCCAGACGGATTCCTCCGACATGCACACAGCATCTTCATGACTGTCAGATTCGGCGCCCGTGCTTAGTAACCGTAGAGCGGGAAGTAGTTTCAAATATGTTGGAATTCACTTGAAACCAATTCCGTTTGTGCGTTGCTTCCAGTAATCTGGACGGTGATGTAATAAATCATTCTTCACATGAAAGTAGAGTATACGCGGAATAGAGAAACGACGTCTAAATATGTAATCCGGATATGTCGGATTACGGTCGAAGTAATATTTGATCCATGTTGAAGTTCCGCGACGGAAATTGTTCGAACCTTTCACCCGACCGGCATATACTCTTATACCATCTTCTGGTATTTGACACTATTTGTGGTACATATCTACTATAGACATCAAGGCTGTCTGTTGTTGCTTGTGGAACAACAATAAAATTTGCATTTGCTCCGTCCCGGCCTTGTTTCTTTTAGCAATAGACTTCATAGAGTAATGATCCATGTTCCCGTTTCGGTATGATAGTGATAGTAAAAACAAATTTCCTGTTGAAGCAATCACTGTTGTTCTAAGTTGAATAGATAGGATTTGTAGATGCGTTATCGGTGTAGTAACAATATAAACCGTTTCGGTGTTCTGAAGGTCGTGGTGAAATACCAGAGGGTGTAGATGAAGAAAGCAGCAGATGATGAAAGCTGCTGAAATTTATTGGTGTAGTAACAAAATGAACCGTATCGGTGCTGTAAAGATTGTTGTGAAACAGCAAAAGGGGGAGATAATGGAAGCAATAGATGATTAAAACTGGAAGTAAATTGTTGTCCTTTGTTCATGTTAGGAATGGTTGTATTCTTATCATAAGAAAGGAAGGATAGTGTTATAATCCAATACGATATCCGAAAAAAATATGTTTTAAACCCAAAAAATCATTCACACCATGCAAAAGGTTACAGAATGCAAAAAACTGCAAAACGTGTCAATACCGAGAACAGTAACCCGTTGGTAGAAAAAAGTTACTGATTTTTTGGTACCGGCTAATCAACTTCTACAAGAACGAGCAATTTCCATAACAAGTTCGATTCCCAGGCCATACCATTCGGTGTATTGTCTACAACGAATGGTTCAATACCCATATTAGGTAAACTTTACAATCATTTGTTAATGGAACTGTTTGCAATTCTGTGAGAACTATTACTATACATGTTTTTCGTGTAGAAGATGCACGAACAACGCTGAGTAATAACAACAAATTTATAAAAGAAAGTCAAACTTTAACAGAACTATTTATAACAACTTTTATCGGATAAAGAAAACACATTTGATTACCAACCAGTACATGAAACATTAAAAGTCTCATCAGCCGTAAACGGAATTAAAAAATACGCAACAAACTAAGAAGCATTACATGACACAATAAAGTATTTAAAAACATAAATACGAACAAATACTAGACAACGAAACTAATATGATGGCGGAGCCGGTGGAGTATCTGGGTCTCTCTGACGAATACCTTGACGGACCAGAAGAGCACTACTGTCCTGCACAGCGACGTTCAAGTCGTTCTTGATTTTAATGGTGAAAGTTTCCGTAACCTACATACTAAGTTATTAATTTGGTTCACAGTGGGTAAAACAATTGCTACAACCGTTCCCGTTAAATTATTATTGGATTTAAAATTGAACATATGATTCTATTGTTTATGATATGGTTTTTCGCATTACCGATACTGTACTATATAATTGACTTAAAAATGTTCATATTTCATGTAACACGTACATACCTTATACAATTCAGATGTTAGAACGGTTGTAGTGTTTTTCCGTCTTGGAATTATTCTTCCCTTCGCACGTGAAAAATTCTTCAACTGGTAGCAGTCACATGCGATACCCCACTATGGTTCATAACATCCGTTCTTTGGTATTAATCGTACGTCATTCGAAAAACTGGACAACTACGAACATGCGAAAGACATCTAATCCGTACTCCGTTCGGTTGTTACATTACGGTCACTTACTTAATTTCCTAAATGATGAAGAAAAATACCTTCATATTATATTGTCCTCCTATTTCAACTCTACCTTGTACCACTAAATAATGACGTACGTTATGCTAATTCCGAAATTGAAATCCCTATTATAATTTGACAGTTCTTTTTGTAGAGTATACCGATCGGTTTCATTTGTCAGAAGATTAGAACGTATTTCATATTCGCCATAGTCGCACGGTGCAGTTTCATGTCTTCTTTCTATATCACTGCCCATGTTCTGTTCGGTTTCTATGTGTCTCGGACCAATGTTCCGTTCCTCCCAATCAAACAACTTATCTACCACGTCCGTTACATTGTCGTCCTTACACTTATTCTTACCTTGCCTCCCCTGGATCATCATATTATGAAGCAAGATGACACCCTCGGTTATTATTGTCGATATATCCTGATCTTCGTTCTGAACGGAAAAGTATAGAAGTTTGTACTTCTCCCGTAATTAGTAGAAGAACTAGGAAAATTTTTCCGAACGGTCTTTTGCGCATTATTCAAGCCACACTCCTCTCCATTATCGTTTTTCTCGTCCACTTTTTCAAATATCGGCCACATCGGATATTCTCCGTTTACTAGAAAGTACAACAAGTGCCTTCTAAACCCGGACGGCATTATCGCGTACCCTTCGAAATACCACATATTTATGTGCGACTGGAATAGTTTCATAATAACTGACGAGGTCGTTATCTTACTGAAATTTCCGTTCGGGTTAGCCTTCACGCTCAGCCGCGTCCAACGGTACAAATCCATGTCGACCCAGATTTTCACATTTACACGTTCCCCTCTGCAAATTGCCCGTCCGGTGTTTCTGTACGTTTCTGCTGTCCTTTCAGATGTGTCAACACACTCCAAAATTCCAGCACACCCGAGGAATCCTTTCCACCAGAACTTTCTGCCTAGTTATTCCAACTCATCCGTATTCGGTCTCCTGTTAAAAACACTGCACCATATTTTTCCAGTAGATAGGTCCATAAATCCAGCACGTATATTCGAACTTCATTGCCCTCAATCCCCTCCCTTTCATTACGCACGGGCCTGTACTATCCAGACCGCATCGCTGATAATTCAGCAAGAATTCTTGTCTCTGTGGTTGATTCGTATCCCCCACAGTTTTTGGGGTTCTTCTTCCAGACTTCCGGACAGTTTTGAACCAATTCATTTCGAAGACCGTAAAATAGACTTTTTGAGACGCTGAACATCTGCTCAAAAGTCCAATCGGTGCAAACCTCATGACTGAATATGAAGCTTGCACCGTCATGCATCGTGAAATCATTCCGTGAATTCATTGACCGATAATCCGTAACGGTTTTCTCTTCTTCTCCATCGTCGTCATCCGTTCAAATTTCTTTTTTCACCTCACCTAGAATGATCCCTTGCTGCCTGTGCAGTTCCGTAAGTAAACTCAATAATTGCCTCTGTTTCTTTCGCATCTGTCCCAGTAGTTTCGCATTTTTCCTCGCTTTGCCCATCCTGATTCGCTCGCTGATATAGCGCTTTCTTCTCCCTTCGAAGTCATTTTACCTATAGAATCAGGCACATAACATCAACTGTGTATGTTTGCAGACCTTCATTGAAAAAAATCCGTGACGGTACTCTTCCATTCGCCGTCTACTTTTTGTCACACGCATACACCCAAATCAGGTTCACGCTCCGATCACATCTATACACGAATTTTTTGCTCAGTACAGTCACTGTACAGATCAACCATCATACATTTCGTACAGTGGAATGTACAGCAGTCTCGCCACGTCACCACACGACTACCTGTCGAATCTTTCGATAAAAAAAGGCTACTTTATTAGTCTGGATAAATTATTTCTTTTTGTTTTAGTTCTCGTTCCTCTTCATTTTCGATATTCACCCATTCTTACTTGGTAACATATCCTATCGGTGGATAATAATCATCCCTATACAGCACATTGATAATATGCTGTGCTCTCGAAACTTTCTTACTAATCTCCACGTATACGCCTCTTGATTTAAGCAAGTGGTTCCGGTTATTCTATTCAATAACAGTATGGTCTGGGGTCTGAACTCCGTAATGAAATCAGACCAAAGCTCCTCTTCCTCTAGTTCGATTTCATTGTACGTCCTATACATTCCTTCTGTATAGTTCATAACCCTATTCACGTGTTCTTCTTTTTATTCAGCTGTGGACTCATCGGGGATCGGTTCTGGATCGTCTGTGATATTGGGATATTCTTCATCTTCTTCCTTGTATAATTCCCTGTTGGAATCTAATCCGGGGTCAAAGGTATGTAAATAGATGGCTTTTCTGGTGATGTTGTTTCTTCTTCATCTTCTATCATGAAACTCGGCAGGGACTTGTATTCTTATTTGGAGCTCTCCCATCTTTTAATCGCTCAGGGAATTTCGCGCTACTTTTCTCTTGGCGTAACGATTTCCTTAGTTCGTTAATCTACTTTTGTGCCAGTAGAACTCTTTACTGTCTTTGTCTTTCTTTCCTTGCTTTCATCTATTGAGTCATCCTATATTATAAGAATAGTTTAAACTGTAGAATCATTCGATAAAAACAAGGCTACTTTATTAGTCTGGATAAATTATGAAAGAAAAGAGGTAAAGTGAGTTTAAGCTAAATCAACAATAGGTAATACTCCCTTCGCGCGATTTGATTGGCAGCACTGATACAATGAAGTATCTTTTGCGGACTGGCAATCGAGAAAGTGTTAGAATCCCTGTCGTTACTTTGATAAAGTTTGACTGATAACGGCTGCGTTATCTTTGATCCACCGTTGATAGTTAACGCGTTAGGCTGTTCTAGATCTGGTCTTCCTTCCCCGTTCGAAGATGTTAAGCTTAGTTGAGATACTGAAAGTCGGTAATCGTAAAATCGTAAAAGTGTCTAACTCTTTACTTTTGTTCTTACTCATCCACGAGGAGTGTTATGTATAGTAAAACTGGTTCAGGTTCCGACCGAAGTCAAAACGAACACCTGTGTGATAGAATCATATAATAGTGAGTGATCAAATTACTAAAGTAAATTCTATTGATTCTAAAATACGTGTAATGCAAACCTTCTGATTTCGTTGCATGCAAATCGATAAATTATGCACACTACTGTGCGTGTAACAAAAAACCTCGGGTTTCGTTACATGCATAAATTCGGGAATTATGCACACTACAGTGCGTGTCGAATTGTCTTGAATTGTATAATCGTCACCAGTTTTACGCCGCCTTTGTCATTAAACTCTCTTAATCCTACTTCTTTATATGCCTCCCATACCGCCGACGTCGATACATCCATGACCCGATCATCGATGTTCCTATCCTACATCTCCGCCTCAATTACATAGTTGTGATCTCCGTCCTTTACTTTACCATACTCACATAATTGTGGTATCCATCCTATCTCTGGTCCTACTGTCACTCCTTATCCTATTATTCTCACACATGTGTTTGTGTGTCTTCTCCCTAATCGTGTTTGTAGTTTTCTTTTCTGTTTGTCAACGTCATCTTATTCTCTTTTGTCAACGTTGTCTTCGTTTTCTCACATTGTCGGTCTTCGTCATCCTATCATCGGTCTTCGTCATCTTTATAGTCTGCCATCTCATACTTCTTCTCAATTTTTCTCTACAATCACACGAAGTTAATAGTCAATGTTTGCTAACATTGACACTACCACTACTGCACATTGAAAATGCCATTTACGGGGAACCATAAAAATTAGTCCGGTCTTAGACAAGGACACGCAGAACCATTTCCTTGGATATAACGTTACAGGACATAAACATTCCCAAATTGTACTAGTGCAAACAGCACGTTTTGATATAAAAATTTGAATGAAATGTACAAACAAACCGGATGTATGTACCAGTTTCAACTCACTGCATGTGCCCTTGTGTACAAAATAAAGTATTATTTTTTATTCGGACTCATCACCTAACTAGAGGTGCCCTTAGAAAAGTGTTTTTAATGTGAAAATATCCTATTAAAACGTTCTTTGAGCACTCGTAATGTGTATGATTTGTATGAACGTAGCCAATGACTGCAGTTGCTGTGTAATAAATTCAATTTGGAAATTAAATGTATTTTGGGGACAGTGAAGTTGTATGATGGAAGATATGTTGAACGGGATGGGTGGATGCATGGCTGGAGTAGGGATATGGAAAGTTAAAAATTTTAATGTCTATGTATAGTCGTATCTTCCGAAGCTGTTTTTATGTAAGTATTGGTTGGGTGAAGTAACATTCGTGTAAGTCTCAGAAGATACAGTGATTTAAGCCTGTGAATGTACAGAGAAAGAAAAGTAGGATGTACAGTGAGATGTATTAAACAATTTTCAATACATGCCATGTTTCCGTTTCAATTAGTCATTGGAAGTTCATCGGAAGTTCATCAATTCAATAATCGAAATTCATCCAATGATTAAACGAATTTTGAAATTTTTCTGTCAAGTTGTTCGTCAATGTACATTGACATAAACAGAACCCCAGTTAGATGTCAGATAGAAGTGCTTTAAACGTAGCAGAGAGAGAAGGTATATTTGCAAAAATGGCAAGACTTGCTAGAGAAAGGACGCATCTCAATCAACAATGTTGATGAGTAGGTTGTCGTAACTTCATCATTTTTGTCTTTGTTGCTAAATTATATAATTTTTACTTACAAGTTGTTGTCTGCAACGTGACAATGGGTTCTGAGTTTTTTTTACATAAATTGAATGAGGCGGATCCCAAGGAGTTCGTAGGAAAAGTAAATCAAAAAACATCTTTTATTTACGCTCATCCAGCGGCAGAGCGACAAGGTCTTTTGTGACCAGCTGCACCAAGTGTTGAAGGACTCTGGTTTGTGCGAAACGACTGTATTCAAGGCGATGACAATCAGCGCCGATTGGTTGAATACAGTCACGTTGTGGTTCCTAGTATCTTCCTTGATTGGTGCAATACGTGGGTATGTACTTATCGAGGTTTAGGGCTCTGAGGAACGAGTGGGCAGCGAGTACAGTAGTGTAGGAGTTGAGTTCTGTCAGGTAGTGGAATACCGTACGTATGCTGATATCGAGGTTTAATGATTCGTCGTCGGGAGAAGTGATGTTTCGTGGAAAGATTAGAGGTGGACGGAAAGGGAGAAAGAGGATAAGGGCGCGGAGTAGGAAAGGAGGTCAGGGGCTGAGCAAGTAGGAATATACGCACAGGACTCCGTATCAATACGGAGATTGGGTGACTTTCGGTTAAAGAGTATCAATACCCTCTCGGTGACAACAGGTTCAATGTGGGTTTAATTTTTGTGAAAAAGTAAGGAAAAAAGAGAAGGAGGACAGGAGATGGTGCTGGTGGCGTTCTTTATAGAGGTGAAGAACGCCAAAAGCGAATCCGTGAAGATGATCCTGGTTAGTTGAAGCTTGTAGCTTTCACACACGTGGATACAGTAGCTAGGTATTTCTGGTATCTATATGCCCACAATGCTGGTGGATAGATAGTATTGGTGTGGGTAGTTACTTCACTGTGCAACAGCAAGGATGTCCAGTTGTGCGTGTAATACACATTTGTAGGTAGATAGATACGATTTAGATTAAGCTATTTGTCAGTTACTGGTATTAGTGTATGTAGTTTCATATTTTGTAAGATGGATAATTAGTTTGATTTACTCACCAAGAGCAAGGCAGCCAAGGGAACGTCAGTTTTCCAAACCAATGCTGAACACAATCTTCCTTTCAATTTACCCATAATCTTCCAAAACACGTTTCGAAACCATACGTAACGCTTATACAGCAGCGGAGCGAAAAGCGTTTGAGAGACTAGTGGCAACATAAGCAGCGAATGAAACGTCACTTCTCCGACCTAGTTCTGAAAACCATCTTCATTTCAATTTACCCATCATCTCCAACACATTTTGCAACAAAACGTTAAGTAAAACCTCTGCAATTTAAATATGTATCAGAGTTGAAATTTGAGTAGAAAAGAGTTAAACAAAGTCCAACGTTGTTTTCATAAATTGTTGTATCCGTTTATTGATCGTGTCCTTTTTGCCTGACGTCAGAGCGTATTAAATACACTTTGCGAGTACCTACGCCGCTTCTTGCGTCTTCAAGCGGACGAAGAGATAAAACAGACAGTGTATTACTACAATACATTAATACAGTGTAAGGGTCTTATTAGTTGTCTTATTACACGTTCCTGCTTGTAACTGATTGTGCATCGTCATTGAAGAGAGTGTCGTCCGAACCAACAATAATTTTCTCATAACTACTCAGTGCATTCTTATTCTCAACACTCATGCTCAACGCTGTGTATCAAAAAAGAAAACCATAACAAAAAACGTCAACACATTTGCTCATCTTGATTACCTCGATGATTCATTCCTTGCCAACACGTGATGCGCGTATCTTGCCTTGAAAGGGGAGAAATAATAACAAATGTCAACCCATCAACATACTTACAAACCTAACAACTAAAAAATTGCATTACATACTCAAACACTTAAAACCAACACAATAATATACTAATATGTTCAAATCAACATAATCATACACTGATATATTCAAATCAACATAATCATATACTGATATATTTAAAGCAACATAGTCATATACTATTGTCATCCACACGATCCTCCAATTTATAAACAATCTTCGTCATTAACTCGTTAAAGCGTTCAGGTAGCGTTTAGGTACCAATGCCTTCGTAAAAAAGTCAGCAAGTTGGTCACCAGTGGTAATGTAAGTAAGTCTTATCTCGACATTTGGACATGTTCACGAAGGTAATGGTACCTAATTCCAATATGCTTGGACATCAAAAATCTACCCTCCTCTTTGGCTAAAACGAGGCAAGCGGCGTAGTCCTCGTGTAGCATCGACGGATCCAACTGCTTTTCATTATGGTCCTCCTGGAGAACTCGAAACCAAACTACCATTAGGGCCGCAGAATCACCGGCGACATGCTCCGACTCCGATGTGCTGTAATCAATAATGGTTTGTTTCTTGGAACTCCAGTAGATGAGATGGTTACCAAAATATGTAAGTATTTCGGAGGAAGATTTACGCGTTTTTATATCGTCTGCCCATGAAGCATCTACGTAAACATGCAACTTGCGCGACTGACAAATCTTACTGTAGAACAGACCGTATTTTCTTGTTCCCTCAACTTATCTTAAAATTCCTTTAAGCGCGCGCCAATGGCGCTCATGCGGATCAGCGACGAAGCGAGCCAAATTGGATACGGAATATCATATTACACGATGCCATATATGGTCTCGTACATACTCCAAGGTATAGGAGACTACCAACTAATTCTCGATATGGCTATTTTCCCTTCTTGGTCTCCGCCGGTGGGTATGCCAATAATTTCATGTCATTGCCAGCTGACAATGGTACAGATTTTGGTTTGGAGTTACACATGTGGAAACGTTGTAATGTCTTATCTATATCGGTAGTTTGCGTCATATAGACATCTTCTGGTCTTTGACTGATGTTGATGCCAAGGAAACATTTGATCGTTCCCAAATCCTTCATGTCAAAACGTTTGCCTAATACGGTCTTCGCTCGTGTAAGAGAGTCACATTATTTTGACATAAGTAATATGTAGTCAACATATATCATTATCAACTCTAATGTCCCTCTTTTATATCTGGTATACATCCAGTATTCCGCATCACTGCGTGTCATTCCACAGCTATTTTTTAAGAAGCCATCCAAAGTGAGGTTCCACATCCTCGATGCCTGTTTGAGGCCGTATAATGCTTTAATTAATCGCAAGGACTTATCAGGTGGCACTAAGCTTTCATACCCAGGTGGTGGGTTTAAAAATATGATGTAATCTTCGAGTACGGCGTTCAGGATTGCCGTACTAACATCCATTTGATGAAACTTTAACTTCAACCTCAGAGCAAGCGATATTATCATTCTTAATGTCGACATTAGCCACACCGGGGCGTGAGTAAAGTCATAATCGATTCCTTGCATCTGTATTAAACAACCCAGTGGGATTTAAATTTAGTGACATTTCCAACTTCATCTTCTTTTCTCTAAACACCTGACGTGTGTCGATATGTCTACGGTTTTCTGGCGTATCAGATAAATCATACACTACAAGTCCTTTTGACTGACCCTAATTATTCATCACATGCCTGATTCCAAGCTTCTGCTTGTGGTGTTTACATCGCTTCCTTAAACGTCATTGGAGCTTTGATGCTATTTTTAATTTCATCTGATATTAAAACGGATTCCTTCATCGTAATATCCCCTTCCATGTCAATGTCTGACTTGGATTGCTCAATAATTTGGCGGTCATGCTCGAGGATTTGGTGAAATTGTTCTGAGACACTTGCAGAATTTGTGGCTACCTTGTTGTTCAGATTTGGTGTTGGTGATGATTTCTCTCTCATTTTCCTCAGAATTTTGTTTCTGTTCCGTAAACCTTTGGACCTGCCTGTCTTTCTTTTTTGTAACTTGATTTCAGGAAAGTTAATGGTGTCAACCTTGTTGATGATTTTATTTGCGTCATCGTCAGTCTTTTGGTTAGTTTCAGAATTTTCTTTATGAATCACTTCATCAATATTCACGTTCTCCCTTGCTTGCAGCTTGCTAATTTTGTCATCAAGTTTATCATTCACTTCTTTAGTGACTTTGTCACGGGCGGCAGTATCTGCATTTTGAGCAATGACTATGCGTTCCTCTCCATTTGTGCCGTTGGGTTTCTTGACTTTCATGGCTTCCTCGATTCTATATTCTCTTTCTCCATTTGTTGAGCTGAAGAAGTCGTCATCATATGATGCATGGTGTTTTGGAGGTGCATTTTTCAACTTAAGTTTTTGTGCCTTCGTCTTTCTGGGTTTGCATTTTGCGAAGAGACTGTTATTCTAAACGGTGCTACTTGTTGTTGAATGATCAAAAATGTTATCAATGTTAATTGATGTGGTTTCAGTCAACGTTAATTTCCCACTTTCATCTTCTATGAAAGTAACATCTCTTGCTTGAATAATATTCTTTTTCGAGTGACAATAAGCAGTGTAACATAAATTACCCTCTGATATCCCAATTAAAGTGCCTCTCTCAGTTGTCACATCTATCTTAGTTATGTTGTGAAGAGGTATATAGATGAGTGTGCTGAAACCGAAAGGTTTGAAAAACCTCAAGTTTTCTTCTTTACTAAAGAAACGGTGAAACGGGGTTTCCTTATTCCCAAAAGTTACAGTTGTGTATCTGTTTCTTATCATGGTTTAATACATGATTGCGTAACGTCACCAACATTTAGAGAGTCCCGCATCGAGAAGCATGGTTCTAGCCATTTCGGTGAGAGTCCGATTCATGCGTTCTGCGACATGGATTTGTGCATGTGCAGCTCTCCCAGTTAAAACATGTGGGATTCCATTGACTCTCAGATAGTCCTTTATTTCCTCTGAGCTGTACTCCTTACCCTGATCTGTCCCTATAGTTTGTATTCCATATCGTTTAATCTCTATAAAGGATACGTATCTACCTTTATTACTCAATTTTTCTGATTTTGCTTTCATTAAGAAAGTGACTGTTAGTCGTGAGTAATCATCAGTGAGGATTTGAAAATATAATTCGTCGTTTTTGTCCGGGACGGAGAACGGTCCCCATGTATCAGAGTATATTAATTCTCCTGATCGTTGAGTACGAACCTTGGTGTTTTTGGGTCTTTTGTTGTATTCGTTTGCGTGAGATTTACCCTGTACCCCGTCGAATGACGCCGATGTAGCCGAAACTGACGTATAATAGTTGGTGTACAATCACCGGCTGGGAGAAGTATAGCGCCACGTGTGAGAGTGTGGGTGGCCCTGTAGTGGATTGATTTGAAATTCTGAAAGTGAGTGTACTGTGTGGATTTGAACGTAGCTACTGTAATGTGGGTATATAGGCAGTTATCGAGGTAATTGTCAGTAGAGAGAAAGTGATGGGATGGAGAGAAAGTGAGTGTAGTTATGGTTATGAAGGAAAGTGAGCACTGCAAGGTGGGCGGAACAAAGGGGAAGCACAACTGACACAATTAGTATCTAGGACAGGATTAGCTAACTCGTATCAATACGTGGTTGGTGACTTTGGGACGGGAGGTATCAATACCTGGATGACGGAATCAACTATTTAACTTAGTTTAATAATTGAAATGAAAAGTGAAGAGAGTAAAATTAAAGAAGAGAATGGTGCTGTTGGTATTCTTACGTAGAAGAAGAATGCGAAAAGCGGAAACCTCGGCGAAGATCAATTTGTTAGCTTGAATCGTGGAGGCTAGAAGATACACGTGTTAGCTTAAAGCGTGGAGGCCAGGATATACACGTATTAGCTTGAATCGTATAAGCCAGAAGATTCACGTGTTGTCTTTCAGCCTGTAAGCCGGAAGATACACGTGTTGATACATAGCAGATAGTTAGGCCATTTTTTTGATCCAAACTTTAAGCTATTGTATTGTGTTACCAATTATTTAGTGTGGGTATTTATCATTTGGTGGTAGGATCTGAAGTCGTACTTCGAAATACTCATCTTACGCAATTGAGAGGTTGGCTTAATTCTTGTTCTGTGAATTGCAGCAGTCCTACTCTTGAAGAATGCTTGAGACCACTCGAGGATAGATGTCTCATTCTTCTGTTTCATGTCATTACTGCACTTGTCATCTCATCCTAGTCGTCGCTTTCATTACTTTCAGATGAATCAGAGAGTTCAGCCGTCTGGGTGTATGCTACAATTAGGAATTCCTCGTTTCCACATTCATTTGTGCGATATGGATTGTCAGTTCCTTTATGGCCTTGTGCAATATTTTGATTATTGTGGGAGATGATGCAGTTTTTACCTGTAAAATTAAGGCTGATGTTTGTATCGTTCGTCAATTGCCCAACCAATAAGAGGCTTCGTCCCATTTTTGGTACAAGCATGACGTTTCCGTACTTTCTGTTCAGTCCCTTTTCTGTTAAATCGAGGGTTCCTGACCCTGCTGTTGATACCAGTCCCTTTGATACCCTTTTAATTGAATGGAGATGTGTCCGATTATTTGTGTAATGATGAGAGGAGCCTGAATCCACTATCCAGGTTTCACCTTTCTCATTATACTTCACTTTATCCTCTTTACTCATAGGAAAGCAGTCAGAGTTTACCAAAAAAAGTAGTTGCCTCCCTCGTGTGCCATATTTTCATTGGCCGTTGGAAAGACTTGGGATTTTCCTGCCTTCTTTCTGTTGCATTCATGCTTCATGTGGCCCAGTTGTTGGCACCAATGACACTAAATTTTAAATCCTCTGGCCGGCTTCTTGCTTCCCCTTTCTTCTACAGTTTATAAAGCTGCAGACGGTAAATTAGTTTTCCTTTGACGTTCCAGAGGAATCGTGGGATCACCCACATCCTCTCGCGCAAGCTCTTGGATCTTTGCTATTAGTTCGTGGTTAGGGGGGTTTCAAATGAGAGGTTTACCAACCTTACGCTTGTCCTATATACACTCAACAGGCCGTTGGTGAGTATTCCCCATTTGTAGGGTTCTAGAAGGGCGTATTCCGTGTCAGAGAATCTCTGGGTCAGTTGTTGCGCTTTACTTTTATAGGCAGTGAAACTCTCCGTTGTTCGCATATTAATTGTAAAGATATGTTGGTGTATTTCCCTCAATATTTGTTTGTTATTTGATTGGTATTGAGTAATTAATGCTTCCCATGATCAGTTTTCACTTTCCGTATTTTGAATTTCCTCTAAGGAGCGTACGGTTTCTGGCGTGAGGAAATGTATCAAATAGCTTTGTGCTAGTAGTTTATTTTCATACTCTTCTTCTTGTGATTCCAATTTTTCGATATCTGTCCTTTTTTCTTTCACTCAGGCAACCTTGAATTCGGCTTGAACAGGTATCAGTTTGAACTTTTTAAAATGGAAGTAGCGGTGGAGCTTCTTCTGTTCAATTTCTTGGTTGAAGTTAAGATTCTACATACCTAAATCTTCGCCTAGCTCGTAACGGCGAAGGCCCCTTATGCACGTCTGTTTTTCTGAAGCTTTAATGTTGCTTATGGTAGTCATAATTTTTGTAGCTTGTCCTTGGCAGAGTTCAATCAAACTTTTAATCAGTTGAAATTTGAGTGGAAAAGAGTTAAACAAAGTCCAACGTTGTTTTCATAAATTGTTGTATCCGTTTATTGATCGTGTCCTTTTTGCCTGACGTCAGAGCGTATTAAATACACTTTGCGAGTACCTACGCCGCTTCTTGCGTCTTCAAGCGGACGAAGAGATAAAACAGACAGTGTATTACTACAATACATTAATACAGTGTAAGGGTCTTATTAGTTGTCTTATTACACGTTCCTGCTTGTAGCTGATTGTGCATCGTCATCGAAGAGAGTGTCGTCCGAACCAACAATAATTTTCTCAAAACTACTCACTCCATTCTCATTCTCAGCAATCAGGAACAACCTCGACGTCCATCCCTTTTCTAATTTCAAAACAAAACCCATTTCTGTGTATGTTCTTGTTGTTCTTCTCAATTTACAGGTATTATTTGAGATAGCATTTGCTTTTTATTATTATTAGTATAATTATTATGATGGATGGAGGTAGTGGCACTAAAAATGGATGATGATTGAGTGGTGGAAACGGCAATGGAAGCTACGACAAGGGCTGTACATTTAGAACGTAATACAGCAGCTTGTGGAGGTTTCGTTTCAACTGTACCTGTACACCGAATTTTACGAGCCGGTGTTTCTGCAATTTTTTTGGTATGGGTGTCGTGGTTGTTGGGATGAGGCGTCGATACGAACGGCGTGTGATATCGCCGAGAGTTCTCTTGGATGGCAGTTGAGGAAGAGATGATGTGGACGTCGATGTTGTACTGGTGATGCTGGAGGCTCTGGTGATGTTTGGTGCGGCGGAGAATGATATAAGGATAGAGATAGAGAAGGAGGAGATTACCTCTGGCGGTATGAAATGCAATGATGAAGCTATTGTTGATTTTGATGAGGGCTCATTCGTTGGAGCGTGTTGTGGAAGGGGTTGTGTGAATTATTGGTTCTAAAGAACGAGTCACCGTCTCAAGGCGAAGGTCGGCATTGCGGCGGCTGGTTTTTTCCACGTTGAAAACATGGTTTAATTCCATTGGCTCAGAAAACTGATTTGGAAGCTTTAGTTAAGTAAATCAGAATTAGGTTGGAAAGAACAAAAATATGTATTAAAAGTTTATAGAAATTTCATGAAATACAATATGCATGAAATTTTCTTAAAAATTCTAAAATGTAATTAAGGTTCCTTTTTTTGCTGTTTTATTTTCGGGTGAAAGATAGAAAAAAGATAATTGACGCTTCGATAGTCGATCAGCGTCATTGAATAGGATCTGATTGGAAATAATAACATATGCCTTTGAGAACCGTCCCTTTCCACGAACGAGTACCATACAACCGTCACACATACGTCTGGCTGCTGCGCCTGCTCTTCCGGAAGGGATTCGTGCATTTATATTCCCCCATCGTTCGTTCGTCGGATCATAACACCACGTGCTCGTGACAACAGCTGAAAAAGGAGAAGCCATCCGCCATTCCGTCCACCCGCAATTCAAATCTTGTCAATGATAATGGCTGTACCCGCATGATCTCCCTCATGTCCGTCAGGTGAACTGGCAAGCCCGTTCGTCCATGTTTTCTTTTCCAAGTGATAGTAGTTTACCCAGCCATTGGAAACACTTGGTGTGCCGTGTCCTCCACGATTTCCAGCAATAAAATAGATGCGATTGATGAAGATGACGGATCCAGCTCCACCTCGTCTTCTCTTTTCAGGCAAGCCTTCCATCTTGATCCGCTTGAATGTTTTAACATTAAACGCCCACATGTCTCTGATATTACTTTTAGAAGGGGACTTTCCGATCCAAGATATGGGAATATATATAAACCCATCATGATATACGTATTGCATATGATTCATCTGCGTGGGATTATTGGCAACATCTGTCCACTTTTTAGTGAGCGGATCGAACATCTGCACGGGCCGTAAGCCACGTCCACCAATTAAATATTATATATATTAAATTAAATGGTTTGTACTACTATCATTGAATATATTATTCTGGAAGATGTTATTTTTTGTTATCATTCTTGAAGATTTTTTTCACAAAACATATTACTCAACGTAATGAAAAATAAGAAAGTAATCTTCTTCTAATAACTCACTTTCTTGACAACAATAGTTTTATCACACCGCCATCACAAAAACATACTGACTTATTGTTTCGTTTAGGAGATTTGAAATATTATAATGGTACTACTATCATTGAAGATGTTATTCTGGAAGATGTTGTTTTTTCTTATCATTCTTGAAGATTTAATTTTCTAAAAAAACATATAGAAATTTTTAGTTTCTGGTGGTGTGCCAACCGAGCTGAAAAGCATTTTCAAGCGGATGTTTCCAGTTTCCTCTACCCCCTGCTTCCGTTGACGATTTTCCTCCATGCATGAGGTCGTCTCTACAAATGAGCATAGTAAATGGGGGAACAACAACAAACTTACTACTTACAGTAGGATCTGCTCCGGATGATGATGCACCGTTATGGGAACGAGGGCAAATCCAAATTTCAAATCCATTTTCACCTGATAGAATTACGAAATAGCCCGCGTGCACCTGTACCTTAAGAAGGATAGGGTTAAGATCGGTATGTAAGCTTTGCCGTTCACACTTTTCGGAATTTCGTAATAGAACGGATCCAAGTTTCTGTGTGTACAAGTTATTGCTTCCGTCCAACCACAAACCTAGACCAAATATAGCGGCAATAACATACATTAAAAAATCTATTTCTTCCTTCTTTCTTGAAATTATAATATTATTTTCGATAAATTTTGACACACCAAATTCAGTTGTCATATCTCTGCAGTTCTCTGGTGTGTCTGTGCAGTACGGCCCATCATTGTAAATAGGATTCTAAACAGAGGCAGCCTCCGCCTCCGAAAAAAACTTCATCATTGCTGAGACATCTAAAACTTTTCCGTTTTTTCTCTCCTTTCCTTTTTCCAATTGTGAAGGACATACAAACCCAGGTAACATGACAAACACCTCATAGAACAATTCTATTTTATTACTATGAAAAAAGCAAGAGCCTAGACCTGTATTTTCGTCCCCCTCCCCGATGGCACGTACTAACCCTTCTGTAGCTCCAGGTCCCATTTATTTCAAGATTCTACGACCATACTTAAAAGCATGGCGATGAATGACATGACCTTTACATATAGTTAACAGATTCTTCCAGATGAACGTAGATTGGAAATAAGTGGCTTTTAGAAAATTAGACACATCTCCCACCGTTCGAACCCACGACCGATTCGGATGAGGAATAAAAGTAGTCCAAAGTGGATGATTAACCCAGCCCCTGATCTACTTAACAAGACTAGCAATACCCACACTATATATCACCTCTAAGTGCAACATCCTCAACTTCTCTACACGTGGACTATAATACACAGCTAGACACCTACCTACGATACTGTACATGGTCACCTACAATAGTGTAGACAGTTAAGGCAATGCTACCCTAGGTTCTCATATATACACGTGGACACCGGAGACTCACTACCTAAATCTTCCGCCGCCTAACAGGATCAGTGTCTTGGATTCACTCTTGGTATTCTTCCCTCCTATAAGAATGCCACGAGCACCATTCCTTTCTTCCTCTCTCTTCCCTTTCCTTACTTTTAACAACTACAATAAACTACTCGTTTACTGTCGTCACCATAAGATTATTGATACTCTAACACCTTGAAATTCATCATATTATTCGTATTGATACGAATAGCTCACCGTGTCCTGAGCTCAGTTACTTCGCCCCCGGACTCCGTCCGTTCTTTGCACTTTCTCTGACCTTCCCTTTGCGCTCCATTACTCCCTCAATCATCATCACTCTCGCCGAACTCCACGACCCCGTTAAGCGCATACCAACTGCAACTCGCCTCCTTACAGTACCAACTATCCTGCACGCTTCACGCGTACAGTACCCAGCACCCTTACCATCAGACACAATCATACCGTTCCCCGGCAGCACTCAAATCCACATCCAATCTACACAACATTACACCGCTCAATTCTACACGTGGCTGTATTCCGATCACCTGTTGCCAATTGTAGTCACCAAGAATACAGTCGTCTCGCCAATACCAGTGTCCTTCGACAGTGGAAGATTTAAAGGACCTTCTCCACATATTTCCTCAACAATTATTGAAGAACTTTTATTTTTGTTGATTGTTTTAAACTCACGCTTCAAACCGCTCCCAACATCCCCGCATCTCCTTACGACGTTCTTTTTCTTACCTTTTCCTACTTCAGTCATAGGTACGACATTCTCGAGTCCTCACTACAATCGAACTTAAGTTTCCTCACAAATACGTTTTCTTCTTCCACATACTGCGCCACTTGTGACCCGTAAATTAATTGCTTACAAAAATCGTTGATGTATTCTTTTAAAGTACATGATTTATCCCCCAGATGTGTCACCTCGTCCAAGTAAGACAGCCTGTATTCTCTAATGTTTTCCAGATTGTAGTTAACTTTGTCAGCATGATTTTTTGAAA
The DNA here is from genome assembly GCA_032358235.1 of Odonthalia washingtoniensis. NCBI lineage: Eukaryota > Rhodophyta > Florideophyceae > Ceramiales > Rhodomelaceae > Odonthalia > Odonthalia washingtoniensis. Next base: position 21,607 of record JAULBU010062912.1, read on the forward strand.
TTTATCAAATAGACACTTTCTTTCCCCCGATTTCTCATTTTTGGCAGCACCTACAACACAATACAAATACAGCTCAAGAAAGGCTATACCATTTTTAAAAATTGATTGATAACAGAGATGATATATATCAATGTCGTTATGCTCGTTTAGATACGACTGTAGAATAGTAAAACTTTCTGAATCAGTACAGCAAAATTTCGCAACCAATGCATAATTCCAACACAACTTCATTCATATACTATGGATTACCCCACTAACAAATAAATGTTGACTGAGTCCTCTGATTGACTTATCACAAAACTTACGTCCAGTTTCTTTCTTTGATAAAACATGGAAAAATGATACACAACCGTCCAGAATTCTAGAGAGGGAAATATTTTTATGAGAGCTGATTGTGACGTTGCATAATACATATATCCACGCCCCGTTCGTAATGTGTAATACACGTATTATCACGGCACCCTAACAAATTTACTTTGATTAAATTGTTTTCATCGTAAGAAAAGTTTCCAGAACGTCTCATATAATTCAATTTCGACTGTCCATCAATTACGAAAACGATCCAGAACATACTCTTATTTTTCCATTTGTCACTTTTCTAATATATGCGTTCATATCCTTCGGCGTGAAACACGACACGGTTATTGTACATATCTCATGCTGATACTCATTGATGTAAATGGACTCGTTGACATTTTGAGACTCGTATGACAGTTCTTCCGATGTTATCTCACCGACCTTGAAGAATAGCTTAGGGACGAACTAGGTTTCTTTGAAAAAAGTCATTGCTCTCAATACATATGATTGTTCCTCAGTTCAATTACTATACAATAGTTCCTCATGAATGATGTGAAAATTGATAGCAGTTAAGATCTCTCAGGTGGGGAATCAACTATGCTTTATAGTGTTCCAAGTACTGGGAACTTGTAATCGAGATCCAGCAATTATCAGTGCAGGGCCTGTTTTTCCAATTACTGGGACTGTGCAATAACTGGGGAGCATGTGTCAGTACAGGGATCGGTGTGTGGTGTTGTGAATTAAAAATAGTAACATTGCTGTGGTGTCGTACTGCCTACAAATAAAAACTTTATAAGAAAACTTTAAACATAAAATTACTAATTTATTTCTGTCACACAAAGCAACTACTTTCACAAGTGTGAGACGATGCGTTGGTGAAAAGAAACAATTTAAATCCATTCTACTCGTGCGTTACATGAAAGTTCATTTCCCGACCATGGTTCTTCCCTTTCGAAACGGTATTTTCGGGTAATCGGTTCTTCACCACATCCAATACCTACATACTACTTCCTACAATTACAACTTCGCAATGGGAAAATCGTCTCCAAAAGACACAAGGCGAAACACCTCCTTCCAACTCCACCTTTTCACGCATTCAAAGCACTAACTCAATATACCTGGAGAATTACAATCGTGCTGGGTGCCTTGGAATTTACTACCTTCCCTAAAGTCAATTACAATTAAACAGTGCATTGCCATGTATGCTTCAAATAGAAATTTTGATGTTCCTGGCTCCGTATCTGAATATAACATGTCAAAATGTCATTTGAAGAAACACAACAATTCCATTTATTCACAAGACACAACACATATCGTTCAATTAAGAAGGCGTCCTCTGCCCAGTGTGATACATAACATTAAAACATCTAAACCTCTCTGACGTATTGAATACGTAACCCAAATTGAGACAAACTCTCAAAATACATTATCTTCTGAATTACATGACGTGGTTCCGGTATTTCCATACCACACACATTCTCAACAAAAAAATCCGTGACTGTTTATATTGAGAATTATGACTGGGACACATTGAATTGATACACTTGAAAAATAAACAAGTATGCACTGAAAGGAGGATATCAAACACCCCTTTCCCATACTATTCACTGTCAATACTATCAATAGCATCCTTATCAAGTTTATATCTATTTTGAAAATGATTACTTTCTATGCGCTCATCATGCCTCCAAATAACATCACTGTTGGCAACAACGTCGCAGTCATGAACAACGCCAACATCATCGTCTTCATCAAACGGTTTCATCTCGCCGTGCACAGCATCACAATGCAGGATATATGGATCATAGACAGTTCCATACCAACAACATATCATTGTCCGGAATGCTTCAGCAGTTAGATATATATATATACGTCCAGTTTTAGGATATGGAAAGGCTGCTGTATATTTCCGTTTTGCATTTCATAATTTTTGCAACATGTTTCCAGACATACCTATCTTCATTATTCTTCACAACACTCGGCATCTAAATAATCATTACCTTCTTTGAACAATTTAAGAACATATTTAAGAACATTAGCAGCTGTAGCTACATGAAGAAGTCGTTCCGTCTTTGATTTTTCGTTTGGGATATTACCTCTTTGAACAGAACTGGTTTCTTTACCAATGTTCCTCATCAATTCCATCAACATTGTAACCACTATTTTCATAACCTGAAGTACTCATTGCAGTATGGGCGCTTCCAAATGAATCTATCATAGCAGTGAAAACAGCATCAACACAGATAACATACCATATAGATGCGTCACCATCACATCCGAGGTCAAATTGACGGAAAGAGTCAACAGCTAATATACTGGGATCGATTTTGAATAGCATATCGATTCCTTCCATTTTCCTATCTTCAACATATACACTTCCTTCAAAATATATGTTGGAAATTTTAGCCAGTCTCCAATACGCGAAGTACCGCTTCTTCCCGAATGATCTAATTTGAATAATTGTTCGTATGTCTCCGCTCTTCCAGCACGAACTTGCTTTGAGAACCCCACTTTAGGAGTTGTTGGTCTCAATGCAGAAATAACGAAATATCCCAAGTTCGAGAAGAATGAAACCTTGGCTGCCCTTTTATGAGCACTTACATCTTGAGCACATGAGCTGCGGAAACGACATAAAATTTCTGAAATCTTAATGACAGTACTGAAAACTTCTTTTTCAACATCCAGATTCAGCTCCGTCACACCCTGAGTCTTCCTCATCCCAGCCAACACAGATTGACCAATGAAGTTTCGAGTGCTTTCAACATTACAAGTTTACATACCATTAGTCTCAACACTATGTTTCCGAGCAATTTACATTGGACAAATCGGTACAGACAAATGTAAACCTGCAATTCATTTTTCGAGTTGCAAATTCCATCAGTAAAAATGGCACCACATGGATGAATCAACTGATCTTTTGATAAATCTTTCATTCCATACTTTTTTTCACAATACTAACATCTCGACCTCTACTCACGTTGACTTTCGTGGTTAACGTCAGTGTAATTTGGATTCCACGAAACTGTACATGCCATCTTGGAAGAAGATTGCAGGCCGCAATCACTGGTAAACACATTGTCTTTATCTATCACAACATGGTCTTTTTCTGTTGATAGATTCCTCTTCGTACCTCTGGTCTGTATACCGTGTACCATTTCTTTAATTCGTTGCTTTCAACTATACATTGATTTCATAAAAACCAACTGGAAAGTGTTTCAATCAGATTTTGAGGTGATTAATAACTTAAGCACCCACATAATCCATACAATAGTTGTACATAATACCAATGTTGTACATAATACCAATAATCTGTCGCACTGTAAATAGTACAAACAATCTTGTACATTCCAGAACCAAAAATTCCAAACACTGTACTTCGGTTTTTTAGAATTCCAACTGCACGGTGCAATTTTCTCAATTATTTCAAAGTGTACATTGCATATAAAAATATCGATGAAATTTCTTATTTTTTCATTGTTTCTTAATTCTATTTTTTAATTTCCACTTCGATACACTTCCAGTATGTATCAATATTCATTTTCAAAGTAACTTCAGTTTCAGAAATTCAAAATGTATTCGACACTTCGGTCAAATTTAAAAATGTCGGAAGTGATAACTTCGAGAAATCTAACATCTTCGGCCGGACTTCGTATGAACTCAAAGAGATTTTGGCCGATGCGAAGTGCAAAAATGTGAAGTGCACCCGAAGTGTTGCACTTCGGGTCCACATCGATGCACTTCGTATGTACTTCGTTTTCGAATGTTAGAGACGGGATGAGTCGCTTCAACAGCTTCTGCTGTACCATGGCGGTGATGACACGTCCGAAAAGTGGCTTTTATGGATCGACAGGGTGAAGAGATGGAGATGAACTAGTATTGAGTGCAGTGTCGAGAGACGGATCTGTCGAAACCATGGATGGGGTCGGACGGACAGATAGATGGCATGTTGTAGATTGTCGACTGTGGGTAGTAATTGCAGCTCCGTGGAAGGAGGTGTTGATATTAGGAAGGATTAAATCCATGATTATTTAAGTTTGCGGTAATCTGGAACAGCTGGAAGGAGCAGTATATCGGCTGGAAAAAAGGATCCGACGGGAGTAAAACTAATACGTCGTCAGCCTCACCATCAGTGTCACCGTCACTCCCTCCACCAGATAGATACAATTCTGCGCTTCCACTACCACTATATTCTCCTCAACACCGATATTCATATTCTTAACAACCCTAATATCAACAACAACATCGCTTTCCAGGTGCAGTCGGATCGAGGATATCCAGTGAGCGTGGCAGTGTGGATAATAAATAAGATGGTCAGTGATGAACATCGTGAAGGTATTGTAGCGACGCTTGGTAGCCCGAATATGGGTGCACTGGCTAGTAATGGTGGCGGGGTTGAAGTTCAGCGACGATTAGCTCGACTGGTAGTGGGGCTTCAGGTGGTACTCTGACTTGGTGAAGAGAACATTGATGATAATAAACACAGTCAAAATGGTAAAATGCAACAATCTATTGGTACCATTGATGCTGAAGGCGATACCAAAATGTATAATACTAACCGCACCAATAATATTACTACAATTAACAATGGGTTATCATCCATATCATCATGAACAACAGGATCATCTACTGTTTCAGCAAAAGCATCTGTATCTACAGGTGGTAACTATGGCAGTCGAAGAGTACATATTATATCTATGTTAAAACATGTGATGACACATGTTAGCACAGCTTTTACCTCGAATTGTATCTGAATAATCTGTAAAAAATATATTTTCAGCTGCCGTTAGTGAAGGTTAGTGAAGGTAATGATGCTGTAATATGTGATTGTAAATTATTCAAATTCTTAATTAGACCTGACCGTACTTGCTTCATGGAAAGGATGAACAACAAGGCAGTGGCCATCTTCGTCACCGTTACCATATTAATCAAAAACGCACATGTTGAGATTATTATGGATGAAATGTACTATGTAAGTTGATGTTAAAAGAGGTAGTAGTATTGATAACGATGGTATCATTTATGTATACGGTGGTGATGTTAATGTGGATGAAGACAACATTGGTGATTTGTCATAGTAGTATCATTGATGTGGATGGTGGTGTTGTGCATGTGGATGAAGATAACATTGATGATTTTTCGTAGTGGTCATGTCAATGATGGTAGTTGGAGAACGGAAAAAAGGCACATGAACGAGAAACTATTTTAGTAAAGTGAACCGACTACGATTTCAAAGGATTTCAATTTGCAGTGTAATAATTTGACCCAGAAAAGTACAGTACTTCAAAAATTTAGAACTAATTTAAATAATTTAAGTTTCAACCAGAATCAATCATCATAAACGTGCATGTACAAAGTCACTGTAAATGAATAGCATTGTAATTGATTATAGGTGTGGCTATCATCATAATGAATTATTTATTTAATCTACAACGTGTGACACAAGCATGGTACCATTGTAACATATAAGAGCGAAAACAAAAACGTACTGTTAAACTTTACTATCGTTCTGATTTGAAGTTATTTTGATTCAAGCGGGGGAAACCTGATGGATTTAATTTATTTACTACATTAGGGTAACAAGTGACAAATAACTTGGCACGCTGGAGTTACAACTGTCAACTTGATCATTAGTTTTGGTTAAAACTGCAAGAATCTGTGCATCTCCGTTTTTTTAAACCATGGATTCATGAATCTGAACGGCTATTAACTTCTCTTCTATAACGGGAATCTCAGTCTATATCTCACTTCGTATCAATCTCCAGCCTTCCTTGGTTTAACTTCTGTATTTAAACAGTTGGTTATTCTTATTCTACCTGGTTATAAGATTTTATCAGAACCCCCTGCCGTTGCAACAATCCTCTCAAACTGCACTGCCGTGTGAACCATGGGGTAATCTTCATATCCTCTATGATGCTATCTGCTTTTAGCTAATATCTCTCTTAGAAGAAACTGGAGACGGTTGTAACGGTTGTTATCTTTCCTATAAACTATTGACTATTGACAATTTTACATCCCCTGATGATAACCGATTCAAAACTTTCATATCTGTCAAGGAATCTCTCGATATCAAACACCATAATTTTCTTATTGTTATTTCCTCTATTTAAACCATTTTATCTTCTACACCTTCCGACTGTACAATCATATCAACACTACAGAACCTTTTCAAACTTTATATTACTTCAGATCTGTCATCATATCAATCGCCATTATTTTTTGTTATCTATTATCAATTGAGAGATGTCACCACTAGAAGTATGTAACAAGAGAAAAGGGAAAATAAGAACCATGATGATGAAGATGATAGTTATTTACCTCTTTCTATTGATGATGAAAGTGCTAATAGTCCACTTGCAATGCATTTTGTAGTATATCATGATATGAGACGCCCTAATCGACTACAAAGACGCAACATGAAGAAAAGTCAGGAAAACAATAGGAACGATGGTGATGGTGATGGTGATGATGAGATTTGTCTGTTCATTAACGATGAAATTACTCATAGTCCGCGTAAAATGAGACGCACCAATCGTGATTTTTCTCTGTCACGACTACACAGACGAAACAGGAGGAAAGTACAAGAAAGTAGGAACGATGATAATTATAATAGTGATGATGATTTATCTGTTCCTATTAATGATGGAATTTACCTTAGTCCTCGTGCTATGAGTTCCGTAGAAAAAGGAACTGGGGTTGGAATTAGTACTGTCTCCGTGCCAATTGAAAAGTATACCGATATGAAAGCTGATTGTGAATACAACAAAAACATTGCTTCACAACTCATGCGAAGTCTAAAGCTGTACCAAGAGAATAAAAGTCTTTTGAAATAGGACAATGAGAAGCCAAGAATAAATTATTTGTTTGCAGAAACCGTTACAGCTACGAACGAATCAACATGTAGTAAGGGTAAACTAACATTAATGGGAAACAAGGAATGTCTCGGAATGGAGATGGCTGAGAAGATGTTACCGAGCGAATTATCCAAATATATCAAAAACCGTTTTGATAAAATAAACTTTTACGCACATCAGTATGTTTCCGAGGTTGTTTTTTCATCATTTTCGGATATGAATTCAAATCAATATTGGAGTCCAAATATAATAAATGATGAGGCAGAGGATGTAGAGGACGGAGACTGGAGATGAAGATGTACCGAGTTTACTGCGTTTTACAAGAAGGTTGTGCGTGACGGTTCGTTTCAAGCACTGGGAAGTACCCTTATGGATTACAGAAACAGAACTAAGGGACGTATTGAAGTTAAATCTCTGTATTATTCTCACTGTACAATGGAAGAATCACAAGATGCGGAAATGTTTACATAATTGTTGATACCATGTCTAATTTTATAGGACAATGTGCTATACATTTCCTCCGCTCTCACTTTAAGATTGAGAAAGAACCATCTGTCAAAAATGAGGATTCTATCTATAAATTTGATTCTGACAGCGAAGTATTGATTAGAAGGTTCAAATCAACTTCTTCATGTTGTATAAGTGGCCGAAAAGCGAAGGTGAAAAAATTATATTTTTCATGTCTTGGATATGGTGATATAGTTTCTTCTGCCAGTGACAAACTACTAGTACCTTCATCATCACCTAGTAGGTGATGATGAAGGTACTGATATGAAGGATGATAAATTTTCAGAGGCTTACAACAAGTTACACCATGTGCATTATAATGGTGACAGAGATACGACATTTCGGAGAACAAACAATTTTTCAGACATTTGTTTGAACAGTTGTAACAAAGATTATAAGCTCAATTATGATGGAGTTGATGCATTGGTTCGAAATCGACCAGCACGAATTGCATTCAGGGAATTTAGAAAAACGAATATAAAATGTAATGGAGACGCCACAATAATGTCAATTATATGAATGGACACGATCATGACATCAATTGTCGACTCATTTAAACCTGTAGGAGAGGAATATGAAGGACGTAATGCACCAAGAAATGAGTACGACAATGAAGAAGACATAATTCCAGCAACACCATCATCGAAATCAACTCCGTCTTCAACTTCAAATGCAATTAAATTGAAATCGAAGGGTGGTAAAATTCCTTCAGATAACAGAAGGCGTCTGAAACAACTTCTGCCGGTAGCAGACTCAATGGTATTGAATGATGCAATGCAAAGTGTAAAAATATTTATGAAAATTGAAAAGAATAATAAAATCGAAGAGTTTCAAGTTGAATCACCATCATTTATATCAGAGATAGATTGAGTATAAAATGATTATCGAAAATACACTTTGGCTTTCAAACATTGTAGTATATTTCCAGGCTGGACTGATTGTCCCGCTTTTGCCTATTACACATGTCACCGCTTCGCTTTTCTTACTTTCGTCTGTGATTTTTTAATTATGCTGATTTGTAGTCCCCTATGTTAGTATCCTCTGCCCCGTTGGCCTTTGTGGCGCACGTTTGATCGTCGAGTCCTGACTCCCCAAATGGCTGGCTCGTCGCGTTGCGGACTTTGAGAGATCGATTCTCCGATTAGTGGAAAATATACCAGCCCTGTTCTCGGCCGGCCGTTAGATGCAACCTAACTTGCGACGCACGTCCCACCTTCCGGCGGCACTGCGTGCTTTGATGACGTAACAGTCGTTTTTCCTGATTGGTCATGGTGGAAGATTCCGTGGTGTTGTTGGTTTTTAGTAATTGAATGCCTTTTCTTTATTGTCTTTCTCGAGCTGTGGGTTCGTCATATATATAACATATATTACTAACCGGAGTGCGGCCCGTCTCACCACCGCGCTGGCCTGAACCTACACGTGGATGACCACCGTACATTACAGTACATTGCTGTAATTTTTGTACAGTAAGTCGTGCACATTTATTGCAATATCTTATTACACAACCCGGATAC
>JAULBU010062913.1:0-11086 GCA_032358235.1 Odonthalia washingtoniensis
ACCGAAATGATTTTCTATTGCAGCAAGAAGTGAATTACAAGCCCGTAACAAACCGGTGTTCTGTGTCCGAAATGTTTTTCCGTTCCTCCTTTGGTCCAAGCACTGCATTAACATGTTTGGACTTGACAGATATGTTATAAAACATGTTTTGATTGCCTTAGAAGTACATAGATTGCCTTAGAAGTACAGAGATGAAGGTTGTGTAATGGTTCTTATGTGAACATGCAAAACTCCTGGAAGAAGTACCTGAGGATGTGTAGTATTTAATGTTTCCATGAAAGGGACCCATTGAGTTATTAAAGTGTCTCCGAGTATATGTTGAGCTTCTTTTAGCAGGATATTTTACGTGCTGTTGAAGATGCTGCATACTGTTTGTGCAGATGTGAACAAAGCCGTAACCTCATCCCTTCTTTGTATTGCGTAATCAACATTACTTGCCACTCTTACGAAACCATTCTTGAAATCTGTTGAATTTCCTGAGCATCTCACACAGGGACGTGTAGGTGTAAAGTTTCGAAAAACACCTGAGATATCTATACTTCCGGGTATATCACAGCAGTGAGACGCTATGACAGGAAAGCGATTCCGTTTTATGTTGTTACTTGTACACACAGGAAAACCTTGGACTGAAATATCAAATAAAGTCGCAAGGACCATGGTCATTTTCATATGAAGTGAACACATTTTATCACCTTTCCCTCTTGATGACTAAGTGACTGGTACATGGTCGTGAATGACAATGAACCCATCACCCTCAGTGTCTTTTTAAATCAGTAGTCCTCTCCGTCCTGTTCTGAATGCGATCCTTCTAAACCGACTAGAAGGAAGACAACCCAACTATATCCATGGTCTATGACGAATCTTCTGAACTGTACTGATAGGTTCAAGAATGTGACATGTATGGGATACCCAACCTATGATTGTTACTTCAATATCTTTGCCGTTTTATCGGTATATACATGTAGCATTCCAACAAAGATTTTGGCAATGTGTCTCTACTTTGATTCCATTCAGTTGAAGAACTCCCACTACCCATTATTTACGTTCTGATTGACATGTATAATTTTGCAAAACATTCTGAATTCAGTGGCTGGGAGACAAAGTTACGGTCCACTCCGTTAAAACGAGGTCTAAATATATCATCGTTTCCAGTTGCTATTTTTAATTGTGTATGTAGGACCTCAATGACATCTTACTTGTACAAGAAATCCTTCCTGTTATCGGTTGAGGAAGTATGCGACGGTACCTAACTCTTCTGAAAACCATCATCCATATTAAACTCCGACTGACAATACAATCCACAAATGACATCCACTGCATTGAACGTATCCGCATGAAGCATCTGAATAACCTTTCCTACAGAATCGACACCGATTTCTTCTGATAACTTCAACAAATGGTTAGCAGCAACTTTCACTTCACTCATTTGTACCGAATTTTCACTCAAATCTACCGACTCTTTAGATGTGCCTGCAACCTCAGGCGGTAGGGCATCTGTATTTCTTTGTGTTTCTGCATTAACGTTGGGCGTCTGTTAATGAATGGTGTGAATTCTTACGTTATTTGCATGTTCGAATCTCTGTCTTTTATTGAACTTGTATAATGTTGAATGACATTTGTAATCAGGTAAGTGATCTGTGTAGTACGTGCAATATGTTTTATTACAAACAAAATGTTTGGTCAGCATTACTGTTGAAAGAAGTTGTACTGTTAAAGTATTCCGGGAAGAAGGTTGGATCATGGGTCCGTTCGAGTGGCAGTTCGAATTATAGTTACTTGTTTATCACAAGTTTCAAGTGAATATGATGTACGTCACAGTCCTTTCTGAGTTTCCATTGATCGTTTATGGAAGTATTGTCGAACTGGACTTCAGATATTTTCTTAAATTAGTAATACCCACACTATGTCGTGGCAGACACTCAATCTACTTTTATAAAATGGGTGTATTTACTATCACGCCTACATGGTACTAACACGTGTATAATCTACTCTGGCTTCCGCGACACTATACAGTAGAACACGTAACACCATGGCATACTTCTTTATCTTCCGCGACAAAAGATCTTCTGTCTTGTATCCGCTTTTGGCATTCTTATTTACTATAAGAATACCACCGGCTCCATTCTTTTTTTCTTTACTTTCTCACCTTTTACTTCTGCAATCTTAAACACAGTTTATTTTGTTGCCCGCCGTGTGTAGTCGCTCGGTCAATAGAAGTCAACAACGATCGTATAGTTATGATCGTCGCGCACCAACGCTTATACTAATCTACTGTAGTCGGTGATTGTATAACTCGTTAACCTCTTTTTGCTCGTCCACATTTAGCTGCTTCGCTCAATCCTACTTTGCTAACCTTGACTTGCCTTGTTTTAGTTCTTTGTTCAGCCCCGATTCGCTCATTAGCTACGCCTTATTCACTCACCATACCCGCCCTATTAACTCACTCATACTGCACTAATCATTTCTTATTATATCACACCTCGTTAACTGCATACTATCGTTATAAAGTAGTCCATTCCACGATACCATCGTCATACAGTAGTTGATACTGAATACTACGACTCTACGCTCTACCCACGCTAATATACTACACGTGGCTTCACCTTCTACACTGCCACACTCCAAAAACATACTGTACTACCCACAAGGTTGATTGTACAACCTTGAGCTATGGTATTGGTCAGATTTTGTGCACGGTACGACAAGAATTACAATTAAAATAAACTATTGTTTGAATATGAAAATGTGGAAATTTGAATTTGTGTGTGTGTGTGTGAGAACTACTCACACGCACAAATTCAAAATTTCAAATTCATCACAATCACGTGTGACTACTAGTAGTAGTCACACGTGATTGTTCAGCTTTTGCAGACGTCTAAGCATTCACAAGAGTACATTATATTTTAAAATTCCACAAAATGTTATCTATTCAATAGCAGTTTTGTGCAAATTGCTAGTACTGTAAACGAATGAAATGGGTCTATGACATCCCATCCCATGGGTGGCTCTTGCATATATCTGCGTCATCTTCCCGATTATGAAAATGTTCCCCATCTTCGATATCGTCATATTCAATTTCACTACTGCTATCCTCATGATCATTATCAAGTCCTTGTCGCTGTGAAGAACTACTACTACTGGAATGTTGCGTTCTCTGATGAGGGTCGGGTTGACCTCTCTGGCGAGGGGACTGACCATTCCATCCAGCACCAGCATGTTGCACATAAACATGTCCAATGAAAATAGATTGTGCTGGAATTTTTATTTCTCCCATTTACAAAACAATTGCAACTCGTTCCTTTTCTTCATCACTGAGATGGACATAGCGATGGGACCCAGGTGCTATCCATAGAGATACAGGTGTAGTTCAATGCACTTCCAAACGGGAGGAAGTAAAACTGCACTAAGGGTGTTCGGAGTCCTCGTTCCACTATGGCTCATGTTGACAGTGCACTTCACCGAAAGGGGAAGTAAGGTGAGTGGTTAATCAAATAGATGGCTGTCGTCCCGGCGTTTGTAAGACCCCTGTGTGATTGTGTGACGACGTGAGTGGGATGGATAGGGGATGCGCGCCGAAACGGTTGATCGATGATCCAATGTCTACTCCATGGGATCGATGATCCAATGTCTACTCCGTGGGAAGACAGGCGGTTAGAGCGGTCACCCTTGATGACGCGGCTAACGGTCGCCGGTTCTTGTACACGCTTGTAAAGCGATGGAATTTACTAACGCTGGCGCAGCGGACGTTCTGCCAGAGCCGAAAGAGCTTTGTCGTCGCGACGAATGCAAGTTCGGGGGTAGATAAAGTCTCATAGATGCTTGATTTTATCATCATTAAGGGAAATACGGGGCCAGAAGCCCCTTAAATGGACTCCGCCCGTCGCCTGCTAGCTAAAGTGGGAGTATACCGTACATCGAGTACAGTAATGTGCTGTACTCGATCTACAGTTGTTCGGAAAACACGTGGCCGATGGTTCAATTACACGAACCAGGCCAAACGCAGAATACGTGACAAACGTGACGGACAAGCGTGACTAAGCGTGACTAAGTGTGACCAAACGTGACCAAAAGGAATCGACTTGGAATTGATCTCAGAGCCGATGAGTTGACGTCCGATTCACCACAAGACCCTCAATTAAGCGCGATGCACTTTATGAGAGCATAAAAGTTGTCACTGTCGGACTCGTTCGCGACCTTCACGCGTATCGGCCGTTTGCAACTGTCGCGTTCAATTACTTGACCTGCACTCTTTGTGTCAGTCGTCAAACCGGAAAGTAATCTGTGGATTATACTGGAATTTTCGAGATCTGTTTCTCTACTTAACACCGTGAGTGGCGGTTCTACCACTGAATCGTGTGATCATGTAAATCTAAACTCGAAGCCGAGTACGATCACCGATAATATTCAGCCAGTGAACCTTCGTGGTACCGAAGTTAATTCACCTCCACCAATCACGGAATCGGATTTGGGAATGCCTCCAGCCACCACTCGAGGGATGGAAGCTAGAATCCCAACATCGAGTGTTGTTAATACTCCTACTCCACCAGTACCGACTCTAACACCAGAGGTGATTATCGAAAGTGACGAGGAAGCTAGGAATGAAGAACGACGTCAACCCGGTTTTCCAGTGACAACCTGTAAGAACTACTAGTTATTAGGGTATTACCCCGCTCCGATAGTGTTTGATGATTCTTGTCTCTCTGACAACCCTGGGTTGTATGGTCAAGCCCCTTGGTTTGACAAGGAGGCCGTATTAAATGGGTAAATTCTGCCGCGTTATGCGTCTGATGGTTTTTTACCCGAGGTATCCCGTTAACTGCCAAGGAGACCGAGTCGTGGTGCCGTCAATTCTGTTGTTACGACAACGACGTTCGGGTCGGGCACGGCCGTACTGTCGCGGGAATCCGGGTTGATTTTGCTAAGGCTGCCTATTCCGGTTTGAACCGTTTCTTGACGTACACTTCAGGGCCGGATAATATCCGTTCAGATGAATTTCCCTACCATACCAAAGGTGAAATTGGGTACGTTCGAAACTTGGACGGCGTGACAAATGCGATGCTGGAAGGATGGCGTGGTCAACTCATGGTGTCAAATGAGGCGATGCTCTTCACCAAGCCGTGCTTGAAAGCTGAATTCAGATACTTCCGCAAAAATTCTGCGTATTGGAAAGTCCAGGTTCGTGATGAACGCCGTTTTCGGTCCCCGTACGGGATGGCTGTCCCATACCAGTGTGTGACTCATCATCATCTGCGCCCTAGGTCACAAAGTGACGGTTGGGTTACGTTAACTAGGAACTGGGGGCGTGTTGAGGTTGCCAGGAGCTGTCATGTCGAATTATTACCGTGTTTTACGTATATCTGGTCTGAGATACACCAGGATCCCGACAATGGGTGGTGGGTAGTTGCTTACACCGAGATGGTGGCGAAGACTACCGCTTTCATTCTTCAAGAAGCGTATGATCATTTCCGGCTCTGAGCTGTTTCGCCGCACACGATTCAATTCAGTCTTGAGTTGAACTTGGTCCCTATTTTGGAGAACCAAGAAAATGTTTATGAGTATCTCGGATTGCTCCGAGCAATCGAGCGTACCAACTTTAATTCATTGTCTCCATCTTGGCGTACTCGCGGTGAGAAACGAGAAGACAGTTCACCCGGGTGTGTTGGTCCCGGGGCTAATTGGGTGTATTAGGACCCTATTGCTCGACGAGTTATTAGTGAGGCTGACGCTCGTCGGTTTGCTGCGAGAGAACGGGCCCCGATCCCCGCGGGGTATCCGATTGGTTTTAAATTCAATACAGCCGCGGAGGGCTGGGTAAGTATTTCTGCCGGTGGAAACCGTGACGATGATGATGAAGAAATTGATCTGACTGCCGGAGCAGGGGCTTGGGAATACGACGATGATGTGATGGAGAAGTCGGTCCATTCCGGTTACCCGTATGACGTTGATGAGCGTCGCAATGTTGCCGCGCATGCGTCATCATATCCTACTACTGCAATTGCAGCTTCTACACCTTCGGCGGCGGTTGTTCATGGTTTCCCTAGCCATTCTGACGTGGTGCGCCAATTTCTACGTGAGGCGGGAGTTGAGGAGCATCATCTTACGGGGAGTTTAGCAGAGTTACTTGGTTATATCCGCGGTAGGTTGGGATGATTTCCCTTTTGATTCCACCGCATGGCGTTTTTGTGTCGTGCATGTTCCTCCGCTTTTTTGGGAGTTGGTAATTGCTGTCCCCGTTTGGGTGTTTGATTAAAGTTTGATTCTGTTGTTTTGTTTTAACTTTTCGTGCGTTGTCAATTTTAGCGTTAGGTTCTCTGTTTAGAATCAGAGATTTGAGGGCTTGATAAATTGAGGTTGACGTCGAATTGACGGAAGTTGATTATACGCCGCCACCCCCTCGTGTGATGGTGCGTTCTTCCCATAATATCATTATGTGAGTCTGATGGCGTGGAGGCCGGTATGTGAGGCGGTCGAACGGGCGATGTGAACCGGTTGGGATAAAGTGAACGACTCCGAAAGGGAGGGATTCTAATGACGGATCGCTGTTCGGTTTCCTGCCACGATGTCGCTTTGAGACTGTTCGTAACACGTGTGATGATGAAGTTGTAGTTTGTTGCGCGTATGTTTGACCATGGGTCACGTCTGTGTATATCTTTCCGGAACTTTCCGTAGGTCGAACATGAACGAATCATGGTTATGCGTGCGCCCTCTGGGGAATTTGTTGTGGTGGTTGGTTGTGGAGAGGCGGTTCGGTTTCATGTGGGTTCGTTATCGGCATTGCCGGTGCTGGTGCGTTTGTATCCGACCATCTTTGTTGATGTTGGTTGCGAGAAGGAGTTGACTCCGTGTGGAGGATGTGTTTTTCCTTCAAATTGCGGTTGGCGTGTGGCTACTACGGAGAGGGTTGATTGCACTTCCGGCTTGTAGTTGTATTTAATCCGCTTTGGGAGGCGTTTCGCGAACCGGCACACCACGTGTGAAGTAACGACCAATGAAAACACTGTATCAATTTTTCCGTACAAATTTCAGAAAATTGTTGATTTTGTTGATTTTGTTGTTGAAATTTGGAAGATGATTTGGATTGTGGTTATGCATACAGTGGGCTTGTAGTTTTGGCCCACACATTGTATTTTGATTCCATGGGTGTCCGAGATGACTCGTTTTGCAGCTCGTGCCAAGTGTTTTCTTGTGTCAGTTAATGCTGAAATCCATTTCCAATTGCCGTTTTTTGATGATTCATCCAGTATTCGAACCAATTGGCCTGTTTTTGCATTTGGTTGTTTGTTCCGGCCACCAGTTTGGTGTCTGTTAGTCTATTTAAGGTGGATTCATCCCTCTATTTCGGTGTTAATGTTCTTCGGTAACTTAACTCCCAAGCGTCTATAGAGACTCAATAGCTTGCTTCTCGGGAGGTGTTTGATGGGCTCCTAGGTGTCTTCTATCGGGGAATAACCGTACCAATGAACCCTTTAAGTTGTCTCCCCAATCCCCGCGCTCGGGTGTTGCTCATCGGTATTGGTACCGTGGTCGACTATCCGTTCAATAACGTATTCATCCGCTCCTGCCGACCATTGGTCGTTGTTTTCACCCGGCCCATGTCTTTCTAGTTTCCCCGTTGGGTTTGGTCG
Source organism: Odonthalia washingtoniensis (assembly GCA_032358235.1). NCBI lineage: Eukaryota > Rhodophyta > Florideophyceae > Ceramiales > Rhodomelaceae > Odonthalia > Odonthalia washingtoniensis. The sequence continues at coordinate 7,626 of JAULBU010062913.1, forward strand.
TCCTCGGCTTGTTCCGAGTTTTTGTCAACTTCTGCAATTTTTTCAACTAAATCTTCTATTAAGCCTTCGCTTTCATCCATAGGGGCTTCTGGGGTATTATGGTTAACCCGGTTTGTTGTTCGGATCGGCGTGTCCCGAGTGTCTATAGTCGTGACTGGATAATCCCCAGGTGCTATCTCTTCGTCCGTTAGTGGACGTATGGCTCTTTGAATCTCCTCCAGGGTGCGCGGTTTGGGTGCCAAAACTACTCGTGACCTTGAAACTCACTCTACCGACTTCTCGGGTCGTTCAATTACAACCGTATTGCCCGTTACATCATTAACCCTGTAGGGGCCGTCTGCCACTGCAGCCAACTTGTGTCGTTGTTCCAGTTCATCCCTCCGTTCGATGCGTAAGAATATATTGTCATCTGGTAAGATTTTCTCCGTCTGTCGTCTTGGGCTGTTGTCGTAGTTGAGTTTATAATGGGCTTGTGCCCGGTCGATCATACCTTTCGTCTCGTGGAGGGCCTTTTCGAACCATGTCTCCCAAGTACCTCTGGCTTCATTTGGATTGTTTGATCTTGATGTTTCTACTTTTAACGACAGTGCTGGTGGAGGTCATGACAAAACAAGCTCGAACGGAGCTAATGACGTCGAGCCATGTGACTGACAATTGTAGGCGTACGTTAGTGCGCCGGTATAGAGGTCCCAATCCTTGGGATAGTCACCCAAGTAGTTGCATATCGCGGAATTGATGGTCCGGTTGTATCTTTCGACTTGCCCGTTCGTCTGGGCATGATACGTCGTGGTAACGACGTTATTAATGTTCAAGATCTTTGAAACGTCCTGAAAGAACTTGGCGGTGAAGCATCTTTTGTTGTCGGAGAACAGTTCCTTCAGAGTTCCGTAGTTAAAGAATCATTCGTTCACGAAGTTCTTGGCCACTTAGGCTGCTGGAAACCACTTCATGGTTACGGTCTTGGTTAGATTGGTGAAGCGGTCTGATATTACCAAGATGTATTGGTTTCCGCGTGCCGTTTTGACTAATTTACCCGAGAAGTCGATGGAGACTGACTCGAGTGATGCCTCTTGAAAAGAGTTGAAGTTCCGTGGAATTCTTACGCAATTTAATGTGGTTACGGGCGCAAGTTGGGCATCGCCTTGCTGTGGCCCAACAATCAACTGCGCAGGCAGACCAGTACATGTGATGGCGTATTGTCTGGTATAGTTTCATGCCTCCTGGATGACCACCGAGTATGGCGTAATTATGTATATGCAATACTCTTGTATTTATGGCACGATGAATAACGATTTGGGGACCGTTTTCAGCTTTCCGGATTATTAGATGGTCGTCATTGAAGTCAAAGGTTTTTACCACCCCTCTTCAGGCTTTTGCCGTATGTTACGACAAAAGGAGTCGGATTGTTGTGCGACGAGTAACGCCGCGGTTGAGATTGTTGGAATAACGGGTCGGACTGTGTCGGACCAGGCAATGTGGTGAACACGGCATCAGCTGAAGAATCATCCAAGTCGTGTGATGTGTGCTCCTCCTCGACTTCTGACGAGTCCACTGGGCGTAATGAGCGTTCTCCCTTGACAGGGAAATGTGTTCCTGGGTGTTGCAATTTCCTTCCGGCATGGTGAATGTTGGGAGGTCTTTCGTCGTCCGCGATTGTTTCCGCGGACGTTTTAAGTCGCGACAAGGCGTCGGCTTGCCTGTTGGTCTTTCCAGCCTTGTACTGTATGTGAAAGTCGAACTCCGCTAGGCGTAATCGCCAGCGCATAAGTCTACCTGAGGGATCAGTGATGGTAAGAAACCAGCCAAGTGCTGCGTGATCTGTGAATATGACAAACTTCTCATAGAGAAGATAGGGGCGGAGAATTTTAAGAGCCCATGCGACGGCGAGACATTCTCGTTTGGTTGCAGAGTAACCCTTCTCGGCTTGGTGAAATGAACGCGACCAATACCCGATAGGTTTTCGTTCCAATCTGAATGGGTTTGGAAGAGTGCGCAGCCGACTTAGTAGTTGCTTTCGTCCGTGTCGACAGAATACGGTAGGTCTAGTTGAGGTAACGCCAGTATTGGCGATGTGCAGACAGCCTATATGAGAGAGTAGAATGATTGAAGCACTCGTTCATGTTGAACGAGTCTTGGTTGTTCTTCTTCAGCAGTTCATTGAGTTTCGATGCTGTGTTTGTGAAGCTTCGTATGAACCGTCTGTAGACTTTGCAGAGTCCTAAGAAGGATCGCAATTCCGTCTTCGACGTTGGTGGCCTAGCTTTCCGGAGTGACTCCGTGTTTGTTCGGTCCATATATAGTTCTCCAGGTTTGATGACATGGCCGAGATACTCGACGGTACTAGTGAAGAAGTAGCATTTATTGATCTTTAAGGTAACGCCAGCTGCCGAGAGGCAGGTTAGAATTTCATCCACATGTTGGATGTGTTCGTCTATTGTCTTGGAATAGATGATGAATTTTTCAAAGTAGATGAGACAAGTCTTCCATTTAAACCTGGTAAGTAGGAAATCGAACTCGCGTTGAAACGTCGCGGGTGCGTTTGTAAGACCGAATGGCATTAGATTGTATTGGTATGTGCCCGCGTAACATACGAACGCGGTTTTGTTTTTATCCTCTGGTCTAATTGGGACTTGCCAATAGCCAGAGTATGCGTCCAAGGTCGTAAATATCTTGGCATCTCCAAGTGAGTCTATACACTTGTCCATACGAAGAAGTGGGTAGCTGTCTTTCAAGGAGGCTTGGTTAAGCTTCCGGTAGTCGATAAAAAAAGCTAAGCTTAGCTTCTTTCTTAGGTGAGAAGAGTACTGGCGCTGCCTATTCAGAATGGGTAGGTTCGATAAATCCGGGCTTGAGTTGCTTGACAACCTTGAATTGCTCTAGTTCTCTTGTCTTTGGTCCCACCAGGTACGGTGGCGATTTGGACGGCCTTGTTCCAGGGATGAGGTGGATAGCGTGCTCGGTGACGTTTATGTTTTCCAACTTGCCGAGCCACTTTGGTTCGTGTTTCTTCATAATGGTTCTGATTTCATGGTGGTGTTTCTCGGGTACTCCGAGCGGTACGTCTTTTGCCTTTGTTGGCGTTTCGTCTTGTTCCATGTGCTACTATCGAAGGTCCACCAGATGTTTGTTGATCAACGCCGGGTCTCTGGCGGATTTCTCACGCTTCCAAAACATGGAAGGTGGTTGCATCGAGGAACAGGACTCGGAGATTAGGCCAAGCATCTTAGCGTGTGAAAATTTAGACTCGACAAGCGAGGTGGGATGCGGGCTTACGTTGGCAATGTGCTGATTTAGAAGCAGTATATTTGGATGTCCTCCGAAGTTGGCGACTAATATCCGGAATGATCGTCCGTCCGTTACATCCGCTATTCCTGCACTTGCGAGTCATAAGTGGATGTCGTACAGGCGTGATGTTGGTTCAACGAAGATTAATACTTGGTGTGCTGTCTTGATTGGAATCC
>JAULBU010062924.1:0-11350 GCA_032358235.1 Odonthalia washingtoniensis
CATAATATTGACAAACACATTTAATAGCTATTGCGTCGTGCTGGGATTTATATGAATTATGTTCAATTTGTTGAGAGCACTGGACAGATGGAGGCTCAAGTGAAAATCCACACAGATACGTCAACAGTAAGGTGCGTCGTAATAAGTGAAAATACACACACACTACCGTCATGTTGCGCATATCCGACTCGGGGTGATAGGTTTCCATGTTTTCACAGTGCCGCTGTCCTTTCAGAATTATTTGGATATATAAATCTGTACAAGTACATCGATGAACAACATGTCACAGCTACATGAAAGAGTCAATATGCGGATTTCAATTTTCCATTCCCTTCTAAAGCTGATCTTGACAACGTTATAGTTGAGACACATAGACTGGTCGCTTCAGATGAGTCACTCAATATCCCTGTTTCTCTTCCCCTCGTGGTCGACTACCAAAGAATTATGGCAAGAGGAATAAATCTTGGTATGAAAAAGGTCCTCAACACTCCAAGCGGCTATATATATGTTCTATTTGACATGTCAGTGGGCATACTGCAAGAACATGGGGCTTGAGACAGGTCTTCGACGCTGTTGATGACAATGAAACGTCGATTTCATGATACATTCCCTACATTTGATTGTTCTGCCTTCTTCAAATTTAGTCCTAAGATGTGCAATAAAGCTCACTTTTCGGATCGATATAAGTTGACCTGCCAGAACTAGTACCGATATTTTTACTTTTTGCCAAAAGCAGTACTGTTTATATCGGTCCCATTTTATAACTTTCATCCAAATCTTGGTCCAAATTTGAAGTATATCGGTACTATCTCTGTCGCTAAATCTTCTCTCGGGACGAAATCGCAACTTTTATTTAATTTTTTGGTACTGAAAATGTACATTTTATCAAAACTCGGTACCAAATGTGAACGATTTGCAAAACTTCGGTACTAAACCCCTCACTTACGCCCCTTTATCGGGTCTTATGGTGTGGAATTTCCTATATTTTAGCGGTAATTGAGTTGTCCTTTAAGGAAAATATATTGCGTGTAAGAGTTGGTCCACCAGAATCCAATTTATACTTACAGGTCATTGTTAACGATATTGGATTGTTTTTTTGATTTTTCGTCAGTTAATCTAACTTTAACCATTAAATTACATTGTTGGAATTTAAATGATGTAGTTATGCATCGTGATACACTGGTTCGGAATGTTATTCTCCATTTTTGGATATCTGGGTATTTTCGTAATGTTTTTAGTGATAGGGGAGGTGGGGTATTAGGAGTTATTGTAGCAGGCGTTGAATATATACGAAAATTTTTGAAGGCATTGCGAGCTACTCGTGCAGAATGAAACGCTGAGTGCGAGGGAACCAAGTCAGCAGAGTGACATATCGGTAATTAAGATGTGTCGATAAATAGAATTGTGTATTGATCAGCACTACTTTTATGGAGGAAGTGATCTGGTAGAGATAGAGAAGATAATAATCCTTTCTTATGGAGCCGACGGCCGAGTTGAACAAATTGAATGAAAAATGGTGTTTGGAAGTGTAAATTGAATTGCAAAGACTATACTGTGTTTTGAACTCTTTACGTTTCCATAGACGCGGTGCTGGTCTACTAACGGCCTGATTGGACATTTGTAACTCCCTACAGTCATGATATATGGCTCCACCACAAGCCAAAAGGTTACTACAACACAATGGATCAATTGGATTGGAAACCGTATTGGAACATAACAGCTGAAGAAAGAAACGTGTGGGATTAACATTCGTACCGGAATGCTTATGATGACCAGATACAATCTATAAGGAAGCTACAATTACAGAGAAGGAGTAATACGGAAGAAAAAGTTGTGAATACAATAAAGAACTTTTTGATTCATGCACCAATTATAAGATGAAAGGGGAATAATTATGGATGTAATTTATAAGATCAGTTAGACCTCCTTGGTGAGTCACACAATAGAAACCTGGGACCGAACACGTCTTCTTGAATGGATAGAGCTCCTAGTCTTTAGTTAGCAGAGGAGTATAGATGGAAACAGGGAGACAAGAATGTATGACACAAACCTTTATTGATTTGCTCTACCGAGAATATCAAATTAATATATTTCGACCAATTAGATTTGACCGTACGGAGATGGATGATCAAGATTACCCAATTAGAATCGATGAAATTTATGCAGAAGAAGATGACGATTTTTGTGCTGACAACGAACAAGAAAACTTGGAAGATACCGAGGATTTAATAGACGAAATTGGAAAAAGCGAGTACAGTACATTGAAGAAAGATTAATTGGGAGAAGTGTAAAATTAGTGTGGGTATCAAAAAATGGAAATGCTACCATTTGACGTTACGAGATTCAGATACAAAAGTGTATCTACAGTAAATATTGTTGGACATACTAATTTGAAGCATGATATAAATCGTGGTAAGAAACGCTGTAAAACGAATCGAGATACGCACAAGTATATCTCAGCTGGAAAGGTCTACGTTAATTGCTTCAAACGTCGCAATAATATAATGGCGTGAAGTAGCAACATGCATTTTCATGGAGATGAAGATTGTGCTATTGAAAAATCAAATTCAGAACGTACACATTCCCATCCTGACAGTGAGAGGAGAAGAGAACTACTAGATAAAAGGGCCAATTATCTTGAAGGGTTGCAGGATCGGAATCCATTGCGAGAATGACACTTACGAAGTAACAGCATGTAGTGTATTTAAAATGTCTATACCAAATAGTCAAAACTGTTATTACAAGGAAGAAGCTCCAGACGAGGACGAAAAAGTTGACAGCGGGATAATATACGAAGTGGCGGGTGAAGAATCAGTTGAATAAGACACATAGTGCATTCGTACGACTTGGAAACCCGGGCACACGCAACATCGCGTGGTGACGTGATTAATTGCGTGCAGACGTTTCTTTTGATGTGGAAACCCTTGAAAAATGATGGTGACTTGAAAGTATGTTGATTTTAAAATCATAGAAACATCTCCTACAAATTAATTCCATAACATTAGTGGGTGATGTGTCCGTGGTTTCTAGAGTGGAAGATTGAAGTAATGATAATCTTCTCTTTTATAGAGTTTTCCATGACAGTATCACGAGTTCCTCCCTCTCCATCGATTGAAGGTTCTTTTAAGGATTGGTAGTTTAGTTTCCACCATTCTCTTTCTTCTTCTTCTGTAACTTTCTATTCGGTTGCTATAAGCATGATCTGCTATACTTTTCATTCTCCCCTTTCTTCGTATGTTGGTTTTACACGTGACACGGTAACCGGAAATTAAATCCGTGATGAATTTTCCTGCCTTTTACATACTCCTAAATTCCCCCAACAACTATCTGTTTGCAAAAGTTGCATATACGTTCGTTAATAACTTTTTCTTTACCACCGTAAAAGTTCACTTCGTCCATGCACTTCCATCTTCACCAATACTACTCCAGATTTATTTAAACTTTTCGTAAAAGGTTTTTGAAGTTTGTTAAAATGTCAAATTCCTTCTTCCAATCTTTTCTTACTCACAGTCTCCACCAGGAAATAAATTTGTAATTCCAAAAAGCCTGAATCAATCTGAAATATTGGTTGATGTCATATGTGTAAAATACACATGTTGGGGTTTCTTTAAAGGTGTGGGAGAAGGATTTAAAATATTTCTTGATCTTGAAAACAAAATTTTGAAACAATGGCATGGTTCCAACACATGTTTATCCCAACACTTGGTATAACGCCACTACCGATTATCAAAGAACTCATTTTTCTAATGGAATCATCGCCAAGTACCATTAGACGTTCTTTTTTGATAAAACATAAAAAAAGAAACACATTCTTCCAGTAAAGTAGAAATACAGACGTTTTTGGGAAATTATTATTAAATTGCTTCTAGAAGACAGCCAAACACTTTCTTAAAGTAAAATTTTCAAGTCATCACAGCGACCTATTATATTGGCTAATATTAATCTATAATCCATAACAGAAACCTTGTCAGAAAATCTCATGTACTTTACCCATGATTTCCGTCAATTATGAAAAGTGCCTCTGCATACCTTTATCTTCACACCTTTCACTTTTATAAATACCGAGTCTGAATTTTCTGATTGACGGATCAAACCATGATTTTACACACGTCATGTTTATATACATTGACACTAATTGACTGCTCCATATGATATGGCACTACCGAAAGACGGTTTATCTGTTATAATTTGTCCCATTTCAATAAACTCATTGTCCGTAAAATACGTTTCTGTGAAAAAACGACATGTATTTGGAGACATTACTATTCTAGTTTTGATAATTTACATGTGCTGAAGAAGAAAGAATGAAAAAAGTCCTCAAAAAGCGGCTGTAGCGATGATTAACAAAGTTGATATTTTTCTACAATAATTAAATCCAAGTTTTTTCTAAATAAAAGTACTTCAAGAATAACATAATTTATTTATTATAACATATAATAGGTGTTAAGGGGGAGTCAACGTAGAAAAGTGAACTGATTACACTGTGTGATGAAATCGTAAAATGTCCAATAAGAGCATGATTACCGGTCACCCTATTCGATTTTTTTTTGATTTTTTCGAATAAGTGAATTTTTAGTGGGTTTGTGCCAAGAAATTTCTTTAACAGTTTTATCAGAATTCCGTAGTGAAAACATTATGAATTGACTGTATTCCAGAATTTCTCATTTGTAATGATTGAGAAATACAGAAATCGACCCTTTCTCAGAATAATGTTTCTTCAATTAAATGGCCTCTTGCCTTCAATTATGGCTGTGAGACGAAGGAGATATGACAAATTTTACACCTCGAAAAACTCTCTGCATGAATTTTTGGTTCGGTGACTTACATACAAATCATACAAAATACACAAGCAAGTATCCATGTCTTCCGTGGATACTTCTTTGTTTGTGTGTGAGTCATCGAAACCAACGAAATGGAAACGAAACCAAATTCAATTCCACAGCCAATTGATATATCATCAATTGTATCCGGTGGTGGAGCGAATGAACCTGAAAGCGTCGAAGCGATACGGGTCATTGCAAACAGAAAGCGCTTCGGACGACCAGCCTCATTCAGGGATCAGGATGGTATGATCATTGCTCGAGAAGTAGCAGCGAAACGCGCGCACGTCGAAAAGCATGGTGAAAACCAAGAGCTATGGAATGAAGTTGCCATGGCGTGCAATTGAAATAATTCCATGTCACGTAAGGTTTCATGAAAGTCAGTACGGGACCGCTTCGAAAAACGTCTTGAAGAATTTGTAAAGAAAGAAGAACATGACGCAATTCCATCTGGCGTTGCTGGTTCTGGTTTAAGTGAGATGGGGAAATGTTGATGTCAATTAATACGCAACCCGTAGGATCCAAACACGCTTTTTTAGAACGAAAAACTCCGTCTTGTACCTCGACCATGTCCGATTTTGGTAAACATAAACTTGTTCGAGAGGTCTGTTAGTTCCGGATGTCACCACCAAGTGTCGGAAGAAAGGGAGAGATTTCTGGTGAGTTCTGCTGGATAAACTGAAATTTATCTATGTCGTGGGTATTTCCTTTGGGTTCGAACGGTTTGTTGTTTTAGCTAGCTTTCTATCTACGTCCTCGGTGTCCTCCCCTTTTACTCGAATCCTTCCCTTATTCACACTTTTGGCGATGTCGTCCTACTTCCTATCTTCTTCCCTCTCCTTATTTTCGCTGTCCTACTTCTTGTCGCCTTGTCACTGGAATGCAATTAAAGAGGTTTAACTCCGCGAAATGGGTTGGTAAAGCACTTCAGAGTCCTGTTCCCTCCGTAAGTAGATATCTCCTCTCCCTCGTTATTGTTTTGCTCGATTTTGCGTCCTGAGTTCTACTGTAGGTCGGGGGCTATTTGGTATGGTATGAGCGATGTCACTCGGTTTTCGCCACTGTCCCTTCGACTGCTCTCGCGGTCGTTGTGCAGGACTACTAGGGCGTTGGATCCCTTATGTTGTGAGCCAATGGCGATCCTGGATGCGTCATCGACCCAGCGTGGGTCACGGGTTAGGTTGACGATTAGCTAGGTTGTTACACACGTGGGTTTCTCTACTGCGATCTTATTGACGTCGTTGTCTGATACTCCCTTCTTATCGGATTTGGCGGAGTTGGTTAAGTCGTTGACTTTGGTTGAGTTGTGGTATAGTTTTTATTAAATCTGGAACTCGTTTTCTTTATTCATCGTCGCTTCTCGTATCAAGTTATTATATATATATCGGCCTGGCCTCTGAAGCTTCACACACGTGTACTATAGATTAGTGCTGTATTAGGTAATTCTAATCCATATTTCTAATCAATAGTAATTCCTATTCCGGGCTTTGATTGCATACGTGTCCTGCTCATTTTGTTATTTCCTTCTGTATTCGTTATCTCACTTGATACTCCGTAGATTTGTATTTTCATTGCACATTGATGTGCTTTATGTTTCACATCCCTATTCCTTTATCATACCTTTTCCCGTTATCACACTTCTCTTTCCTTTATCCCACCTTTTTCCCGTTATCATACCTCTATCCTACCATTTTTCCGTTATCATACCCTTAATCTATCACTTTTCGTTATCCTACCTTTATCCTACCACTTTTCACTTACCATACATTTTCTCCGTTATCACACATCTTTTGTTATAAGATTCCTTCTTCACTTGTCCGCATTGTCTCCCTCCCATTTGTACGCCATCCCCATCGTAGCACCGACATCTTTATGGTTTCACGGCACTCAAAGCAGTCGCTTGAAATTAACAATTAACAATCAATCGCCAGTTGTGTGTTATATGTGAATGACGGGAAGATTCTGAGACTTTTTCCCGTAACACGTGTATATGATCTTGACACGAACCAATAGAATGGAGGGGTTTTATCTGTAAGACGGTTGCAAGTACAGTCGGAAGGGGATAACAAGAAGTGCTAGTAGGCTCCAAATAACATGTTACGTTGTGACGGTGACGACGTTACATTGTGGGTGATGAAAGCTTTATGTGACGTAAAGATTTATGTGTGGTATTTACAGCTGTGGTGAAAATTTGACTACGAAAGCTGTTTTTTTTTATACATTACTGGTGGTGAGTTAGATGAATTTCTCAAGTACTGCTACAAGCGGGAAACCACCTCGGCGATAACGTCAACATGTGACCGGCTGTGGGTCCGCAGGGTGGAAATCATGGGAAATGTGTGGTGTACATGAAGAACCAAGGAAAATCGGACAGAGGAGAATGCTGTATGCATTCCGGTGAGATGGAAATGAGATGGGAATTAATAGTTCAGTTTGCAAACGAAGAAATGACGTGACTGAAAAGTTTCAAATGGGTGAAACTTGCAATGGTACCGTACATGTTACCCACAGTACCGTATTGAATGAAAGTGTGCGCTGTGAAAAGTGACCATCGCAACATACGACACGGGAAGGCGCCGGTGAATTCCGATTTAATTTTTTCCGATTAATAATTATAATTATAAATAGTTTCACGGTGCACTATTACGTAACCGACAAATTAAATTAATTTGAACAAGGGTGGGGGAAAGACTTTAAATAATTATCCAGGAAATGGTAAGTGACATGCTAGTTGTTTCTTTTTTCAGGTGGAAGAGCCTCATGTCGTGTGATGGCATGAAATGCGGAAGCTCGTCCACAGATTTCGCTTTTTAATTATTTTTGTTTCCGGTTCCGTTTTAATAAATGTCAATTGTTAACATATCCGTACCATTTCCTGTCCCATATTTTGTCGAAACCAACGCTGAACATGGATGCTACTGCTGATTTTAACGGTGATGTCAATGTGGGTGTTGATTTCAAAGCAGTATGGAACCGTTGCAGGGAAAACTCCGCGATTTTAACAGATTAACGAAGAAAATTTTTCAACGAGCCCAAATTACGCGGTTCACGTTTCCACACATTCCGAACAAGGTGATGAAATTTCGTAGAATACAGGATATGACGAAACGATACAAGGCGGCACTTCTTGCAGCGACAGAACACTGCCTGAGAAAAAAAACGGGAAAGATATTCCCGACTGATGCCGAAGGATTGTACAGAGAGTTTATTATCAGTAACTCTGAAAACAGCCGTATGGTGAAATCCATGGCACGTGTGTTTAAAATAACCAAAAAAGGGAGCATGTAGAAGAGGATGATTCGTGCATGTCTGTTTGCACATCTCACAGCGAATGAAGTACAAAAATTTGATGGAAGAAGATTATCGTAATATAATTGATATTGCGGATACAGAATTGACTGAAGATGACGAAAATGACGAAATTGAAGAAGATGAGAAAGACAGGAATGAAGACGCATATGAGTACGGTATGATGTTTGGCCAGAAATATAGTTACAGAGGTCTAGAAAGTGGTGAAACAGGCACGGTTGTTGCAGGTGATGGAATAGAGGCAAGTAGGAATGTGAATAAAAGATCAATAGTAAGCGGTGCATTCAGCATGCCACGTAAGCTCAGGAGTGATGACTGGCTTTGTTTGGTGAATAATGGAAATTTACCAACCCATAAATATGGTAGGAAGCATTTCACTGACACTGAAATCAAGGAATGTGTGAAGTTCATCTATCGTTATGACAACGCGCAGAACATGTCGTGGGGAACACATGTAGTGCGATGTGCGGGGAAAGTGATGAAAGTTCCCAGTGTCGTTAGAAAAATGGCTGTTGAAAGTATGTGGAGAAAGTACTGCTTGTAGCCCGTCAGTGTTTATCCGTTCAGAAAAATTTGGAAAACTGTTTTTAGTACGTTAGTTTCATCGTTGACAAGGAGGGAAGTGCAACCCCTGGTATGTATTGATTATGTATTGTGCGCCTCGGTACATGGCAACCTGAAAGTTGCGAGTAATGTAGTAGAAAACGTTTTCTTGGACAAAAAGAAAAGGGTAGTACTAATGATGCAGTTGCATGGTGTTTAGGAATTTCTGAGATATCATTATGTGACGCATTTATCATTCAGTACTGAAGACCCAATACACGACGTAAATTTCAGTTTATTAACGGGGAAAGGGACAAAACGTCGATACGAGCAATGTTCAGAATGCTTAAGTGTGTTTAAAGTATTCGATGAAATAGTAAGTGTTGCGGGGATTGAAAATGTAAAAGCGCGGCATGCGGTGATGGAGATTGTAGAAATAAGGCGATGTTGTACATGGGCCATGTTAATCGTTCTTTGGTCCAGAACAGACGTATAGGCGACATAATGCAGAGTATAAATGAAATGGAAGCAGAATCTGCAGCTGTCATCTATATGGATTATACGATGAAAATGGAACTGATACGTCATCGAGAGTCCACAACTCAGTTCTACGGAAAGCGGGGGTATGAGATGGCATTTTAGCTGTATTTTCTATAAGGGAACTGCATTCGAGTTGGATCAGTATATGAATTAGAAGGACATTAGGGCTTCTGCAAGAAGGTCAAGAAGCAGAAGAAAGGTATACAGCAGTGGTACAAGCGGGATAGAATCTGGAAACAGTGGAGAACGTGGTATACAAACGAAAGATAATTTAGAATTTTTCTTTGTTAATCACATAGTGAGGAATGATACAACACAGAGTGTTGTGGAAACAGTTAGCATATTTTAGGCTTTATTAATTAGAATAAGAAAACAAATTCCAGGATGTGTGCAGTTGTGGGCAGTATCTGACAATGCCATATGCTACCAGAATGATTTATTCCTGGTTGTAGCTTATTTAGTGGCATTGAAGCAGGGTTACAAATTAAACGGTGTCCTGCATCCCGCTGCAGAAGAAAGCAAACATATGGTAGATGCTCACTTTGCTGTAGCAAAGAGGCAAGTGGTAAAATTTGTTACCAAAACTAGAAAGGATGTAATAATACCAGAGGACATAGTAGAGGCATTGCTATATGGTTGTGGTGTTACTAATACAGCTTTTGATTTAATATCGGTGAATAGGAATCATGGAACGCTCTGCGAATGGGTTTCTGAAAAGAAAGAAAAGAAAATAGCGTCAATTGGCGGAACCTCAGAATTTAAATATCACAATTCTGGTGGGGAAGTTATTATTACTGCGTATAATTATTCTGGTGGAATTGGAGTTGATTATGTACTGGATGGGAAGACGTTAACGAGAAAGCAAATTGTCGGTCGATTTCCAGTATATGTAGAAGGGTTTGGAGATGTGGCAGGTAATATCAATGAATGTAATGTAGTCTGTGAGAAAGAACAACAAAATGGTGCACGTAAAATGGATGATGTAGAGGCAGGGGAATGCGATGAGCGATCAGTCAATAGCACGAAAGAGGTACGAAGTGCGAGGGTTCTTTTAAATCTCCTGAATGTTACGTCGGATAGCGTTATTCAGACAGTCGTGGAGACAGGTGATTCGATTTTGTTAATGCTTGATCTTCATAAATGGAAGATGGGGGAATATATTGACGTGCAAAATGCCGCAGCTTAGGCAGCGGCTGCTATTTCATATCGTGAATCGGAAGGAAATAGTAGCGATGGAAATGTGGGTGACGGGGATGATTTGCATGAGGAAAGAAATGTAAATGATGGTATAGTTTGTAGCGACGGGAATGCCGATGAGGAAGGTAGCACAGTTGGGGAACATGGGAATGTAGAAATAGGGTCTGCAAGTGACGGTGTGGTATACTCTGCTGGAATGTTTATGCATAGGGCTGTGAGTAAATCTTTTTTATATGTGAAAATTTCCTTGCCTTTTATAGGACTGAGAAAGCACTGGAGAAACATAAACAGAAATTCGAGGGAGACGCAGCTACTGGGTGCACTTTGAAGCATGCAGTAGCTATTGCAACTGAGTTCATATACAAAGAGACATATGTTGGATTGTATACGCGTATAAAACGTAACAAGTGGTTGATGGAGATGGAAAAGGGAGTTGAACCGGAGTACATGTTGCTGGAAAAAGGCTGCCCGAGTAGGCCAAGGTGGGTACATTGTTTGGGTAAGAGTAGTTTATACTTGTTTACAGCGCAAATAACCCTATGGTGAGGGGAATGCTCTGCCAGGTTCCAAAATGAGTGCAGCGATGATGCGGAAAGCTTTGCAAGTTCAAAATCCGCCACACTACAGCATTCCGTCGGAACTGCAAATAACAGGGAAAATAGCTGGACTGAACAGGTTTCATAAAGCCATAAAGGTATCAGAAGCGGAGATAAATTTGGATTCTGGTGATAATGGCGAGATTATTAGTGATTCTGTACGAACAGCAGTAGAGTCTTCAAGCAGTGAGCAGACACTACCCAATGAAGGACAAACAGGTGACGGTATTGTGGATATGAAAGGAAGTGCAGCAGCATCATCTCGGTCGCCACGTCGTGTTATGGTGAAGAAATATGCTGGTTCTGTGTTGAGAATTGTGGTAGAAGATAGAAGTATTGCGCTGA
>JAULBU010062935.1:0-11348 GCA_032358235.1 Odonthalia washingtoniensis
AATTGATTCGACTTCACCAAAAAATCACAGAATGTGGTAGAAGCCAGACTAAAATTCTGGTACTAGAATTTTCATAGGCATCATCTGTCCTGTAGGAAATTTTCTCCAACAGCCATGAATGAATATTATAGCGTCATTATTTTAGTGTGATTGCGGACGGAACGGAGAGTAACAGTGATCTTAGGGGCCGTAATGGTGTGGATGCGCATTGAATTGTGTCATTTTTGTTGGTATTTCCAGATGCCCGGATTTAGTAATGGAAGTATGATCGTTTGTAGCAGTGATGAAGTGACGGGGCGTTTTTAGTGAGGACGTTGAAGATTCGGGCTGTGGATAGTGTGTGGAATGGGCTCCATTGTCAAGGAGTGACTTACCTGAGGCAGTATCGTCATTACAGGAACTGGACTTTCTGGAATGAGTACCGGCGGAGGGATTTGAGAGAAATTGTGGAGCGGATGTTGATGTGATGTATATTGGTGTGTGTTAACGTACTCGATAGTATGTTTTAGTCTCTGTGATTATTTAATCAAGGCCCACTAAATGACGCTGATTTGTACTCATCAGTCTCGATTGCATAACACTGGAACAATTTTCCAGCCTGAAATAAAGTCTGTGGATTATATTTCGCAATATTTATATTTCACAACAGAGGATTATGGTTGTTTAGACCAAATTTAAATTTTCTATCGTTCTACATGAATAACGTTTGTACTGCAAAACGAAAATGATGCACATACGAAAAGACATTACGTTAGACTGTTGAGTAATGAATAATCAAGCGATGTATTCTAGGAATAGAAAACAACATATCATTGATCTGATAATATTACAGGGATTAAGAATATCTTAACAAAGACTTCCCCTTGTTCGGGAATTTTCTCCCTTCTAACCGGCCATTAAATTTAGACAGAAATTGCTTTGATTTTTCACTGACCATTGACCTAAGACTATGTGCTGTTCCTCTCGCGCATATCTCAAAACATTTGAGTAGCAATCTTAATGAGTCGGTAGACACTCGTTTTCTAATATCAAAGTTTCTGAGAAAAAATCCACGATCTTTTCTCGTTCCAAGAAATTCAAACCAATGTACTGCCATTCCAAGAAGTCCAGACCGATGTTCGTGATACAATCCAACCGGTACAATCAAGATACATTGCCATTCATTCTGACCATCATCCATCTCTTCGATTGTAGTCACACCATCCTGAAGTGGACATCTATCTTGAAGTTTCTGAATATTTAAAAACTCTCGAATTAAATTGCCAAGCAAGTTTTCAACAATTCCTTCATTACATCGTAATTCGTTAATTCCGTCACATAAATTCACAGCAAGGTTCAACTCAGGGCACTTCCATTTACGATTTTCGAATCTAAATGTTTTCTGGATCCATGCTAATGTCGGTTCAATCCAGACAGTTTGATTCAAAATACCAGTCGGGAAAAAACTTAAGACATCTGAATGATCTTTTTCCAACCATATTGAGAGTTCTTTTGTTTGTTTGATATGTTCGATTTGCAGAGCCTGTGCTTTAATTGCATATGGTAATTTCAAGTTGTAGACCTTTTTATCTTGTCTTCCAATCGTCACAGTAAGCTCACCACGTTTGGCACTTGTGAATGCAGTGAAGACTTGGGACATTAAGTTTGGAATATCGTGTACCTCATATATTGTTACTTTGACACGGTCTACGTATTCATCTCTCGAATAATCTAAATAACTTCGTTGAAGGCGTCCTCTCCATGTGTCAAAAATGTTTCCGTTCAAATGATTCATTCTAACCTGGTCTTTTGAAAATTCAATACTGGTTTCATTGCTGTGAGAAAAGACCATCAATTTGGCTACTATGAACCTTGAATACCCTTCGAGTGACATCGTCCAAGACATTGTAAGAGTATCTTTCTGTTCACCGGGTAGTATCTGGAAGCAGCTATAGTGTTTTCCATCAATTTTCATGTAAAAGTTGTCATCTGCTTCTATGAAATATGAGGGTAAAATCATTCGAAACAAGTTATTTGAATACATATTACCTTCGCTTGGAAGCAATTGCGATAACTTAATATCATATGAAACTAAACAGAAACCTCCTGCATCTTCCTCTCGAAGAACCGTAAGTAAGTTATTTGCCTCAGCAATTGAGTTACAATTATCCATGGTTGGAACAATAGAGCTCAACTGTTGAGGTAATTGTTGATTTTGAAAGTAGAGATAAAGAATTGATAAAGGGTTATCCATTGATCTCTGATCATCCAGCATCTGAAATAGAAAATTGAGACTTTTCATCCCTTCACTACGACTTGAACCTTGAAAAGTGGAAAGATGGACATTACATTTCATGGCAGGTTTCCAAATAATATTATACTCTGGCTTCTCAGATATTGTTTTAGCCATAGGCCCTTGATATGTAACTCTTGAACATGTCCATGGTATCGGCTGGTCGGCTCCAGCAATACCAACACAATTCCAACCATAAACAGCAGAAATGAGCTTGGGATCAATGAATAGATTGTTTTGAAAGTACTGATGAATTTCAAAGGACTTATTAATTACCTGTGTCAATAGCAATCCATTAGATTTAAGCAATCCATAGGTTGCTTGTAATAACGTCTGTATTCCTGTATAATCACTGACGTTTGAAGAAGTAATGATGTCAAACGTCATAGACAATTGCATTGCAAATGAGACACAATCCCCAATATTAAACGTCCAACGAAGGCGTTTGAATTTTTTTAGAGAATTTTTCCATTCTTTCAAATGTTCAAACGCATTATGAAGCAGTGGATGCTCTTCATCTAATTTCTGTCGAAGAGTTGGGAAACACATGAAAGGATTAATATGAGTAGATGATGAGCTCCATTGCGTTGGACTTGGAAAGACGGTTGGATTAATAAATCTTCTATTTTCTTCCCCTTCTACACATCGACTGTTATCGAAATTAGCGATGTCTTCTTTGCATTTTGAAACAAGATTCGAACTATCGTAACCTTGTTCTTTATAGAAGGTAGAAAGTTGCTTTGCTAATTCCGTAATGCTTGTATCTGTTCTACAGTTCTGATAGGCACATTGCTGTCTTATTTTTAACATTTCCTCCCAGTCAAAAATGTCCTGCCACTTGAGCCAATTTTTCATAGTCTCAATAAAACCAGTAGCATCAACCTTGTCATGAAAAGAAATTCCTGTGGCCTTCAATTCATCAGGGCCACTTGGACCTGAAAGAGTGAAGATCGCTTCACATAAAAACCCATACGCCTCTTCACTGACACGATAAGAGAACCAAAGTTCAAATAACGTTTTTTCGCACATATCCCTTCGAAGCATTAACCAAAGGAATATGACATTCCGAGTCATAATAGCGGGATGATAGTCATTCATGACGATGTGAATACTTTTTTCGGATCTTTTGTTCACATCATTGTGAAGAGAGTATAATGAAGATCTAAGATCCCCACTGGCAAGATTTAAAACAGAAATATCTTTAGCATTTCCTGGAATATCTGTAAAAATATAAAGCGGAGCGGTATTTCCAAAGGGATAGAAGAACGCTTGGCCGGGGAGAAAAAGATGCTTGCAACTATGCAAAATTCGAAACCATATGTTTGGAACCATGACACGAGGACCAAGTCCGTTTTCAAGAGCTTGACCGAACCCAAAATCAGGAGAAGGTTTCAGATTCCCTCTTCGAACTGAAACAAACTGTTGGGGGAAGTCAGCACTACTTGGCACGAAAACCATATACTTTCTATTGCTACGTATGGTTCTCACAACCAGTCCCAAAGCATTATTAAGTTTTTCTTTCTCTAGTCCATTAAGTCCAAACATTTTTACTATAGTTCCAGAACATATAACGGCTTGTTGAGATGAAGTAGTTGTGTCCATTTTTCTTTTTTTTTTTTGGTTGGGATTTGTCAGAGAACTGTTTGGTGAGTTCTATATATATAACTAATATATATGTGATATGTTTATATATAATCGAAAGCTTGACTTCCAATTTGGATAAAATTGTGTTGTTCCTTTTAAGACTACCTATTTGTATTGTGGGGTGTCTGTTGACTGAAAATATCCCTAGAATGAACTTGGTATGATCCAATTAGTCTACTGAATTAATAATGCTCAAGAGAAATGGTCCAAAAAGAGATTCCTTCCAGAAGAACCAAGAACTAATTTTTAAGTTAGTTGGAGAGATTGTGCGCATCAAATGCTAAAATTGTTCAAAACAAGGATGTTCGGAAAGAGGTAGAAGGTACAGAAACATTTGGAAAAGATAACATTGGAGAAGCTTATATAGGCAGTTGATGTGCAGATGCCCGAAAGAGAATTGATAACTAGTCAGCAACGTCCATTTTAAATATATTAAAACCACTTGTACTAGAATTTAAAAAGTCATTGATCTGAAGCGACTCTATCGCGGCTGGGAATGGTAGTCTGACGTATTTTAATTCACTGCCTGGAAATATATTTCAGCATTAGACTCTTGGAAAATTTCTGATTGGACAAAATATCAGTTTGCCAATTCCTTTTTGTATACATACAGGAAATTCTTTTATTACTAATTGCAACATGGCAGCCGAAGTACCTTACATCGTATTTCCATTGGAATGTTGCGATTAGAACTCAACTCTTCGAACCAACTTAGTCAAAACACTTTGAAGTTTAGCGCCAATACTTGCAAAGTGGCACTTACCGCGAAATTTATGGATACAGTTAGCAATAATATTGCTAAAAATGGAATATTATTCCATTTTTAAGGCCTACTGAGTATTGGGTCACTGACCAAAGTCTTACTGGCTGACTGATTTGACATTCCGAAGTCATGCTGGTGGATATTAGTATAAGTGGCTTTTAACAGCAAAACACAGAGGTCAGACTCAGGCCTACACTAATACACTCACTCGATGGAGATCAATGACGGTCACCAGAACAGGAAAGCAATCATTGGTCAATACACAAAAACATACAGTTGAGACACTCACCCAATACAATCACTTGATACCCCTCAAGCGTTAACGGTGTCTCAATACGGCCACTTGTCAATGACTACTGCTTACAAACACACAGACTAGCAAAGTTGGTACTTTCTCACTTCGACACACAGCTGGTGTCAAGTGGATAGTATCCACTGGATACTCTAACCACCTACGCGAAAAAGCAACCCTACAAATTTCCAGAGATTTTTTTGGATTTTGCCGTACACGTAATGACTGGATTCAGTTCTGGGCTGCGACGATTTTTATTTTTCAATCTCTGGAAAATTTTCCCAACTTTTGGGTTGGTTTTCGGGTAGGAGGAGGGTCTTAAACATAAAAGTAAAATGACTTACCAATAGCTGATATGTTGAAGTAGTTCTAATCCGTTACTTAAAGTTGTTAAAATATTTCTACTTTTTCCTTTCTCGATCGGCTCCTTTTATGCACAATGTAGTACTAGTTGGTGATGAATTGGAAATTCCAATTCATCATCTCAGAAATATTTGAGCGCTGTTGTCCATTGCTTCGTGCATTAGTTAATTGCGATTATCTTCATTGGAGTTACGCCGGAAGCTTCAACCTCAGAATAGTGCAAGTATTATCATCGACACGAATAGCTGCTACTGTTCGATCGTGGGTGTGAATGGAAATTTTGTAAAAGTCTTTACCGAGACGAATAGGTCACCACTAGATATTATATCATCGTGTTTTTTTATGTGAAAACTGTGGTACTTCTTTGATACTGTACATGTTGAGGGCCAAGTATGAAAATGCTTTTCAGAAAAATACACTGAACATATCATGTTCAGTGTATTTTTCTGAAAAGCATTTTCATGAAACATTGTTTCATACAGAGGTCAGAAAGGCAGGCACACACTTCGCCGGAGGAAGCACTGTACTAGCAATTGTTTTGGGGCCACAAATTTTGTTCCGATTAGTTGTCCAAAATAATCGTATGACGGATTGAGTACAGTAATCTCGCGTTAACTGCACGCCACGATAACTGCACAAGTACTATACCTACAACGATACTTCCCCACCAATATGGTATAGGCGCATTTTAGGCTGAAAATTAGGATTTGTGCAGATCACGATAACTGCAACAAGAATTCCAAAATTACCCTATTTACTTTTTCCAAATTTCGTAATCAGTGACAACTGTGCAACTCTCTAAACGTTTTAAATTCAAAGATTCAAATTATAAATTTTAAAATCCTGAGCCCTGTATAATCCATTGAAATTTAAAAATTCAAATTCGAAACTGAAATTTGGCCTCATGACAAGTCAGCAACTTATTTCGTGGGAAGCTTTCAAGATTCAGGGTCCTTAAATGACCGTCACTGGCCATGTCTTTGCTCCCGCACTTCTCAAAATAACATGTGGGTAATGTTCTTCGGAAATGAAACTAATCACGCTCAACTACGATCAGAAGCGTCAAATTGTTACCGAGTCTGAACCACAGAGACTGCGTGGCAGTAATACAACAGCAGAAGCACTATCTCAATGGGCGAAATGCAATTTCGGTCTTCCATCGGCCCCAAATCAATCGACTATTTCACGCATTCTGAAGAATCCACCTCCTCTCACTCCGACTATTGGTCAAGCAAGCACTCGAATTGAAAAACTTGCCGTAATTGGCGCGAAATACATTGCGACACTGAGCGGATTCTGTATCAATGGGTATGCGACCGCTTTAACGAGCGTGTTACTCTCTCTTATGCGATGATTTGTCAAAAGACATGCTGCATTCAGGACATGCTTAATGCGACACTCCCACAGGCGTCTTCGGTTCACCTTAAGTTTTGTGAGGGATGGATGAGTTGCTTCAAGTCTCGATGGAAATTGCGCACTGTGCGTTCCTACGGCGAAAGCAGGGATGCAGACTCCCCCGCAATGGAGAACGCATTGCCAACTCTGCATAATATGCTTCGTGCGTACGACTTGAAGGATGTATACAACATTGACTAGTGTAGACTTAATTTCTGTATGCCACTGACAAGAGAGTAGCCCACAGCGCGCTACCTGGAAGGAAAAAAACAAGAGAGCGAATTAGTTTGCTATTTTTCAGTAACGCTGATGGATCTGAAAAGTATGAATTCATCATTATTGGAACATAAAGAAAGCCAAGGGTGTTGCGACGTCAATCTGGTCAAGAGCTCGGATTTGATTATCACAACAACAGTAAAGAATGGATTACAAGTTTCCTCTTTTTTGATTGGCTTCATCGTTTTCATAATTATATCGGGCTTAAATCAGGACGAAAAGTCATACTCCTGATAGAAAACTGAAGTGCCCATGGAAGTGCTCAAACAAAAGTGTCAAATTTGGGACACGTAAAAGTTGTATTTTAACCACCGAACACGAAATGCAAACTGCAGCCATTGGATGCTGGAATAATTGCAGCAGTGAAGATGTGCTACAGATGTTTTCACATGGACCGTGCCCTTGACACTATTGACGAGGACGTCAGGAAAATTTACCGTGTTGACATCCTTACATCTATGCCTGCGGTGAAGCGCATCTAGTCTGACCTTAGGCCTAGTGTTATTTATAATTATTTGGTTCACACAAAACTGGTGTTTGGTTCTTCTGACAACACACAGGAAGTTCAAGAGACATTTGCAAGGGGGGCAGAGAGCAGAGTCAGGGACGTCATGAATCGTCTAATTTCTCCACAAGTCAAAATGTCAATCGAGAATATTTTGGATATGCGCGGTGGGGAGGAGCATTTCCAACAAATAACTGACGCAGACCTCATAGGAGAGATTATTTCCGGTGAAGGAATCGACGGCGACGGGAGTGGAGAGGATGAACAAGAGTCAGATGACACCGAGGTGCCTCTTCCGTCACGGAGGGAGACTCTGAAGGAACTTTCAATTGTAAGGCGCTACACATTTTCCCGCAAAGAGCCTAATACTTCTGCGAATCGCTTCCTCCGCTCATTGCATACTGAGTTGAAAAGGGAGAAGCTCGGAGGGCGGAGGCAGAGTTCAATTGAAGATTACCTTTCACAGCCTACACCTAACCAGCGACTGTAGTCTGCCATAGTGAAATGAACTTTTCATATGGGGCCACGTGTAAAATTCAACCACATTCTATGTGCACACGTACGATAACTGCACCAAAATTCTTGAACCAACCTGTTCCAGTTACCCTAGATTACTGTACGAGGAAAGTCGCATAACCATCGTAAAAAACAATGACACGTTCCAACAATAACAAGTAAGCTGTTGGTTACACTTTCTGCAACCCCCCGCTTTTTCTTATCGGTTTCAAGACAGATAAAACTCCCTATATCTATCCATACCCCACCACTTCATCTCCAACTCCTCCAAACCGGAACAATTTTCCCACGTCTGCTGCATTCATTTATACCACGTACCATGCCGTCAGCCGACACCATGAGCGAAACATACGACCCATGGGCCGTCATCACCATCGATTCGTCCGACATCGGCGCCGTGTTCGCGCGCCAGGTCGCGAAAGCAGGGCTCTCCTTCGTTCTTATCGCGCGCCGCGTGGAAAGGTTACAGTCTCTTTCCGAAGAGATTCAGGCAGTGTAACCTGAGGTCTCGACCAAGATCATCAAGGCTGATCTCACGCTTTCTGCGGATCTCGACTCCATCATGAAGGACTTGTCTGAGTTGGACGTTGGGTTATTGATCAACAACGCGGGTGTCGATGTACAAGAGACTTTTCTTTCTATTCCAGAAGAGAAACATATACAATTACTGAATCTCAACGTCATCGCCGTCACATAGCTCACTCACCTTTTCGGTCGCAAATTTGCAAACCGTAACCGCCAAGTCCCTGGTAAGAAAGCCGGTATCCTCTTGCTAAGCAGTATGGCTTCTTCCCCATTCCCGTACTTCTCATCGTACTGCGCTTCCAAGTCTTTCGTCACCTGTCTCGGGCTGTCGTTACGCGTCGAGATGCAAGAAGAAAACATTTACGTTTCAGTGGTAGAACCTGGTTTGGTGTCAACGGAGCTGTCGTCGAGAGCGGAAGACAAATTCGACATGGTCGTAATGGGATTGGAATACATGGAGGCGGAGAAGGTTTTTTCTTTTACGCTAAAGAGCTTCATGGATGGGATGGGAAGATTCTCTCCGGGCACGCATAACCAAATGATCAAATCTGTGACGTCGATTGTGCCGGACGCTTTCTCGATTACAGCGATGACGTCGCGTATCAAGCGTGTGGCGAAACCAGTGGTACTCGAGTACAATCAGGAGTTAGAGCAGGAATGAAGACGATTGGCTCTAAGTAAGGAATCGTGTTTACCGTCAGATCATCGCTGATCTAAAGAAACGGCTGCAACATGTCTATTTATGAATACTGTATACGCCTCCGTACATAATAATATTATGCGCGCAGGCATATAATATTATTATTGGGATCCCAATATTACATTATGTGCGGAGGCGTATGTGGCGGAGGCGCATACAATGTCCATATTATGATGAGCTATGACTATTTTTTTTACCGTTGTACTGTACTTAGCACACACAAAATTGTGTGCTTTGCCGTTTTAAAAATGGAAGATCCTGTTTTTTGAAATCTGGGACTCTTATATCAGTGAAAAGCTGATACTCATACTTTTCAAATGAGCCAATAAACACCAAGATCCCCTCATTAGTCTTTGTTTCAGGTTCTCATCGACATCAACCTTGAATGAAAATCCAAAAAGTGGAACAGGAGCCGAGAAAATTGCCAAAAGAAAAAATTTACTTCCTCGATCAGACTTTGTTTCAATTTTTTTAAAAAATGTTTTTTGTATTCTGATCGAGGAAGTAGATTTTCAAAACTGTTTTGTTCCTTCATTCACCAACAACACCAAAACCATAGAAGGATGAACAATAGCAACCTAAGTGACAATGAAAGTTCCTTCGAATCAGGCGTAGATTACGCAAGGAAACATCCCGATGACATGCATTCATTGTGCACATGTGACCCACCCTGCCAAGCTGAACAATTTTGGGAAATGTCACAATGTTTTGAAAATATGAAAGAACAAGATAGAGTCAATTTTATCCGATTCATGCTCTTACCACTTACTTCCAACAAAAATACAAATGACCTCCTTTATAATTCGAGACATATTGACGCAAAAAAGGGAAAATTATGTCACGACAATTCACCAAATACTTCTTCGTCAGTGTACGCTATTAAATGTATTAGACTTTGCCGAAATGTTTTCGCAGGAATAGTACGGATGAATCCAAGAGCAGACAATAGACATGCACAATCTATTTCAACTTCTATTAATGTTGCAGTATATAACCCTGACCCACACAAAAGAAGAGCAAATATTCATAAATCTCAAACAATAGTTGCGAAAACATTTTTAGACAATTGTGGTGATGAACATGCTTTTGCCTGTCCAACTGGACGGGGTTCATCCGATGATCATCCTGTTCTACTGATACAAAGTGATACGAAACGTGAAGCTATATATGTAGAATATAAATTTAGATGGAAAAGAATGATGAAATATCACAAGCAACAGCAACAGTTACAACAAAAAGTTACATGCGATCAAGATTCTCCTTTAACAAAAAATTCATTTCTGAGGGTATGGAAGAGCCAAAATCAAGATTTACGGATTTCAAAACCAGGGTCCGACTTTCGCGATACTTGCACTGAACTTAAAATCTATATTTCATTACAAATTATTTCACCAGTTGGTAATGAATACATAATTGAATCTTTAGAAGCATCCTTGGAAAATTATATGGTACAAGGTGGTACAGAATTCAACCATTACCGACATTTAATGAAAGAATGTCAGAAAAAAGTAGTGGATATGTTCATCTAGTGTTCGACTTTGCGGAGAAAGTTCTGCTTCCTAGTTTACCACGTAAACCAGGGAAACTACATTTAATCAATGGATTGAAGTATGACTTATTCGGAGCTCTAATAAGAAATTTGAATAAAACGCATATACATGGACTATCGGAAGGCCATTGGCTAGGTGGGAAGACAGCAGATGAAATAGACTCTATGTTAAGCTATACAATTGCTACAGAACAGCTTTTATCCCCAAACAATAGTCGCAATTTAAAACTCCATGCTGACAATTGTGGAGAGAAGAATAAAAATCGGTTCATTCTTTTGTCTTTTTTATGGCGAGTAACCTTTACGATGGAAGATACTATAGAATTGTATTTCTTAATAGCAGGACATACCAAAAATCGTTGTGATGGGGATTTCGGGCTGGTAAAGCGAGAATTAAAAAAGAAAAATATAATTTCACCGAAGGATATGATGAATGTGATTGATAGAAGCTCGGAATAAAATGTATTTGTTCCGGCTGTAGATTTAGATTGGATCAAATGGAAAAGTTTCTTGGAAAAATTTTATTCTTTTCCATCAGCCTTCAAAAT
>JAULBU010062946.1:0-11346 GCA_032358235.1 Odonthalia washingtoniensis
CATTCAAACTACTCCTGGTTCTTCCCAACATGCGATACGGCAGCAGAACAAGCAGCGACGGCAATAATCGACTGGTGCGCAGCATTCGGAACACCAAAAATGTTGATGTCCGACGGTCCGACGCATTTCAAAAACGAGACACAGACTTGCCAAAGGCCTACGTGTTCCTCACTATTTCACCCTTCCGTATACGCCATGGTCGAATTTTCTTCTTATGTTGTGTGCACTATATGTACACATAATGTTTGGACTAAAATTTAACAGTACGGAACAATCACTAGTAGATCGGTCATACTAAATATTTCTCTGACGTATTATTTGAAAAAATTGCGTTACTAACAGTCAATTTGAATTTAGAATTTAGAATAATGGAATAGTAAACAGGCTAGAGAAAATGTTACGCGTGGTGAATGAAAAGATGGGAAAATAGCGGGTATTGGGCCAGACAACGGCTGTCGTAAAATCAACGCAAAAAAAAATAACTCAAGACCACGTTAATCGTGACAAAAGTACAGATCTATAACTAGCTTAGCAACAATGAACAATTCAAACTCGAAAACCAAACCTCCAAAGGATCGACAAGTCGAATCTGCACAGATGGACCAACTACTGATCGCTGTGGTTAGGTAGCCACTCAGCCATTTATTACTAATAAAAAACCACGTAGCGAACGGAGTATCGGAAATGTTCTGTACCTTCTGTGGGAAGTTGAAAAGAGAACACATCTTAACAATTGTTGGCATAGTAAACACATTATCTGAAACAATAACAAGGTTGGACAGATCGATCACGAACCCAGCAATAATGACGTCTTATCGCACAGAAGTGAAGGTAGATTCTATAAAAACTCGGACTTTATACGTGACAAAACAATATCAACTAAAACTATACACCAGTTCAAAGAAACTTTCTAAATAAGAAAACTAACAAACAGTAGAGGGATTTGGCAAACACCGAACCGTAGCTTTTTCGGTAAAAATTCTGTACAGTGCACCAAATTGCAGAGTGTACCGAAAAATGGGAAGCGAAATCCGGTAGAATGGCCATCCTACCGAATCGTGTTTTCGGTAGGAAATGACATTACAGATCGCAATTTTTTGTCTGAACTTTACACATGAACGATTTTTATTATTTTTCTACGTCTGTTGAGCGGCTATCTCATGACTTGACAAAAATTTATATTTTCCAAAATTTTGACTCTTTGTTTCACTCATCGCGGATGAATGAAACAAAGTGTCAAAATTGATCAACCGCACAACCGAGACAAGCAACGAAAAAGAAAAAGACCACCACATCAATCAACGGACATGAGGAAGAGTCGAGTGTGACGGGGACGGGCGCAGGACGATCGGCGACGTTTCAATTGGACAGACAGACGACGGCGGGGCATGTAGTAGGAAGAAATAACTTTGGGAGGCAGGATACAACGGGGCAAGAAGGTGGGTCCTCTGGAAGACGTAGGAAGTGGACGGCTCTGTACTAAAGTCTGAACCTCGAGTTGATGAAGGAGGTTCAGGCCCATAGTGTACATGTTGCAAAACACGGAGCTTCTATAATTTCTTTCTCAAAAGTAGCTACCTCCCTGAATGACAGCAAATTGCTTCCGTGGATGAAAGACGCGAAGAATTGCTGGGATCGCTTTAGATTATTAATAAACTCAATTAATAGATATAGCGCGAGGGCAAAGCAAGCATCGGGAATTGATGAAAAGTTTGGAACATATCAGAAAATCTGTAGAAACATTTCTGCAAAAATGGAGGACGTATAACGAGCGTGCGATGAAGTAAAAAGGACAGGGAGGGAGCATGACGACGGATTTAATGAAGCTGAGGAAGGAATTGGACGGTCTGTCATGAAACATGCATCCAAACGTAATATCAGCGAATCTGCTTCTGCTTACCTCGACGACACAGATTTAGAAACGCCTCGAAAAAATCTCGCAAGAGCAATGGTAATGATGAAGTGGGTCGTATGATAGAGGCACTGGAGAAACTGAAAAGAAAAGGACGCTAATAGAGCAAAGTAGGGACAAAAAGGATGAGGAGAGGTTTACTTTAGAGGGCCAGAAGTTCAAATTTGAGAAATAACTCGAAAAAGAAAGTGCTCATTACACAAGCGATGAATGAATCTTGATGAAATACGCCTCGAAATTGGGGAAAATTGCGAGGAATCGACGTTGTATGAGCCGGGAGGCATGTTGTAAGTTCAACAAGAAATGTTGTCGATGATCAGGTATATGCGAAAGTAGGTGGGGTTTTCCTTATTCTTGATTAAAATAGTCGGAAAGAGCCGGTGGATAATAATCAACGAATTTGCCTGTTTGTGAACCGTGGGGACCTGATTGAAATTTTCATGGTAAAGCTGCTACTATGTACAATATAGCGAAAGTTTTGATTGGTAAGCAATGTTTACGAGGCATGTAAAGGTGTGTGAAGTAGAGTTTTACGTCGTTATATCCCTATTCTACTGAAACCCTAAGTTTCGACGTAGATCTATTAAAATCTATTTGTTCTGGTGTGAGATTGGCTCCTTGAAAACTTATTTGTAGATATGATGTAAGAATGTATGAAGGATCCCCGCAAATATAATTCTGTACACCTGCAATAACCATTGTCCTCTGAAGGACGGCCTCAATCCCTGATCGCTGAAAGAGGGTCATATCGTGCCTCCTTCCCTCCACAGGGCCTGAAATGTGTAGTATAGGTCCATCAGGCGTTGCAACAATTTGCATTTTAATTGGATTATGTGCTTATGACCATTATATGTGGCACGTTGTCTCCCTCCCTTCGGTCTGGTTATGAATATATTTGTACTGTCTATAAAGTCTACGTACTTATCAAGTGGGGCGCCGCATTTTTCATTGGCGCTGGAATAAATCTCTGTGCGGGCATGCACAAAATTTTCTCTGGACGTGCAGATTAAATTTCTGAAGCAGTTGTAGAAGTGTTCAACAACTTCATAGAAAATTTTTCAAAGTACACTTTGTGTAAGTAAGATTCTTTTCCACATCCCTCCATCTTCACACTGTTCTGAGGCGACGGGACATCAAACAGAACGATTTTTACGATTAGATTTGTGCGGTAGCTGCAGCATTTCTTCTTGTTCATGGCCTTTGGCTATGATATTGTGTCGTTTATCATAAATAATTCTTTTTTGCTGAATCCGAATTTGATGAGACATTGCTCATCACTGTATGATTCAAAGTCAAACGTCTTGCATTGCATTTTTCGTTTTCGTTCAGTTAATAACGACTGCTCCACCTGCGTATATTGTAGTGTCCGCATAAAATACGCCATAAAATGTACGGGTAGGGAAGACTGTCTTGACCGTGTCATAAGTATTACGGACTTCACAGCAAAACTTTGGTGCTTTGTCTTCGTCTGATCACCGATTCGCATGTTTTTGGTTCGTCGTCCGTTGTGCTCCTGAGTAGGTGTTCAAGCTCATAAATAAATAAAGCGGTTTCGTCGTCCATTGTCCTCGTCGTGTTTTAGGTTCTTCCTTCGTTGTGTGCGGAAGTGTACGTTCACACACACACACATATATATATATATATATATATAGAGGGTTTTCTTCGTCCGCAGTGCTCGTCGTGTTTGGGGTTCGTCTTCCGTTGAACGCGGGAGTCTGTGTTCACAATCATAAATATTGAAAGGGGTTTTCGTCGTCATCGTTGAAGCGTCATCTGTTGTGATCGTCGTGTTTGCGGTTCCTCGTACGTTGAAGGGCATGTGTGTTCAAACTCATAAAACAAACTTTTTCATTTTTTTAGTTGCTCCGAAAGAACTACTGAAAAATTGACGCAACAATGTCACATGGACACGTTTCGGTCATTGTTGCCTCTTACAGAAGAAAAAATATTAATTATTCTGCCAAAACAAAAAAAGAAATGAGTTTGGTACAATTTCGGTTGGTGTAATCTACCGAAAAACCTACCGTTTGGTACTTGCCAAATCCCTCTAATAACAAAAGTTTCTTCCTGTCGAGCCAACTTTGGCTCGAATTACATTTGAGAGTCACTTAACAGGTGTATTCCTCCAGATGATGATGTCAATAGAATGCAGTGTCAATTAACAAGAGGTCGTGCACTTATGGAGAATTTCATGGATTCAGTACTTGGAGGGTAATTAATACGAATGACTACAGTACGGAAAGACAGATGACACACGTGTGTGTAAAAACAATTCGAACATTGTTCATGCTGGAAGCTACTGCCGACAGTAGAGTCATTTCGGGATTATCATAAAAAATGTATAAATACCAGGTCCATGAATAAGTAGAACTATAATGAAGTATGGTTACAAATTAAACAAAGAACAAAACAAAACCGAAAACAACCGTCATGCAACTGAAAAACTGCCGTTTCCATCTAGGGAGTCGGATCCAACAACGACGTCAAACACTTTACCGCTTGGAGAAATCCTACCGCGTTATACAAGTCGTGTACAGCTAGCGTTCTTCGAAGCGTACTAGATCCAACGGCAAATACACGTTTGTTGTTGGCTACTATAAGTTAGGGCCACGGACTTACTATCTCTGCAATCTCAAAGTGGAGGCTATGTGAAGGAGAATGGCTAAAACAAGTGCACAAGCACTATTATTACTACAACGTGTATTTATCAACTACTCAATAACCGTACGAACGAACTAAAGAAAACAGGTAAAACACCCACCCGGGTGACAAGTCTGATCTAGGCGGAGGATACTGAAGAAATTATGGAAACAGGAAGGAAGGAATTCAAGGAGGAAGACAATCGATAGCACGATAAAGGGGGCGATTCAACACTTCTACATTTTGAAGTCTTACTAATTGGTACAATAACAAGCGAATTAGTCACTACAAGAGAAATTGATACTCATGTAAGAACGGATGAGTATAAAAGTGATAGATACTGCAGCGTTAAATGTAGAAATCACAAAAATAATAATCCAGACGGCAAGTGGATTTACGAATTTAGAAGAGAGCATAAACACACGCAATGAAGGCGAATATATGGAGGATGAGGAGGCGAGTGATACTATTTCAGAAATGGAAGAAATCCGACGTATACAAATTAGGAACATTATGGAAGTTACAAAGCAGATTGAGACCACACATTCGCAGCAAACTGACTAATTATGTTTCAAAAATCAAAAACTAAAATCACAGGCCGAAATGGCCAACAAGAAACAAATATTAAAATAGCACCATGCAATCTTTTTGGTGTAGATGAGAAAACACATAAATTATACACGTACAGAATGAAGATTAGACCTGACATATTGACAGTTGTGGAGACAAGGTCGTTTGCGGATGATGCATTTTAATTGGTATGATCTAATGCGAAGGTAGAAGGAATCCTGACTTGGAGAAAGAATCCGGCTGCTCTGACAGGTGCTGGAATAGCAATGATCATAGACCAAAGATCCGATTACGAATTGATCAACATATATAACTATATTTATGGGAGCAAGTTAGAAATAAACGAACAACACCTTGCCAGTGAAAACAAGGAAATATGACTTATACAGACTATTGGAATACGGATCTATGAAAATAGACTAGTCGCGGTATGTTTCCTTAGCCCCAAAGGCTACAACCGAAGTCCGACAAGACCATTTCAACACACATAAATGACATGACAAACAGATTATTATGTAAACATTCCATTATAGGAGATTTAAATGCATGAAACGTGAGGTAGATCCTATTTTCAATCATATTTACCAACCAGCTGGTCAGATCGGCACGTTGGAGCAGGATATACAATATACAGGACCTTTATCCCTAAATTTCATGAAAATAGCAATAAAGGGCACATCCCCCAGACTTAATGTTATATAGAGAGAAAAACAAGAATAACTGTCGATTGAGGGGTTCGGGAAGACGTCTCAGACCACTTACCAATATCAGTACGGTGGCGAAGTAGAGGAGACAATACTCCTCTGACCCAAAAGGTGAGACGCATACCGAAGACACAGCTTTCATCCGTAAAGGGTCTGACAAAAGTTCAAACTGAGTGTGAGAAATTCTTCCCCGTATTAATATAGAGACTTGACACATGTTCAACCGAAAACCAAAATAATGTAGTGAACATATACAGTAAGGTGCAGGAAGGAATAACATCACCTTGTAAAATCCTGGTAGAAGGAGACCAATAAATAGACTACCATTCTAGTTAGGGAGCTTTCAGATGATCCTACACACACAAAACGAAGTTATTCATAAAATAAAAGCAGTCTAAAAGAGATAGCGAAACGGATCTGTTTAGGATGTACGAAAAATTCGCTAAACAGTACTGGCGTAGGCTGGAGGTGGAGTTCAGACCAGAAATCAAAAGAATAATCAAACATGGCCCAAATTCTCTGAGAAATGAAATAATAATTGACAATAGGGGTCTAGTAAACAATGAAATTGAAGCGGGAAAAGGGTACATAATTGAGACCAGCATTCTTTACGAAGATCATAGAAACTTGTCAGCAGCGAGCTGAACAGATAAAAATAGACCGCTTTGACGTAGGAGAAAATTTAATAAAGCAATTAGAACGGACGCTACTGAATATAGAAAAGGTAAAGAAGTAAGGGTAGGCGGAAAGACGGAATTAACGCGAAGATATTCCTTGCCTCCATATAATGGAGTACTAAGCTACTAAATTATTGGTGCGGGGAAATAGGCAGAAAAATACTGACCAGTCTTCTGGAAGCCTCCTCAGGAGGCTTCCAGAAGACTGGCAGACAGGTGTCGTAACGCCACTCTACAAAAATAGGGAAAATGCGAAGCAGAAAAAGACCTACCATCATTCATGCTTTCCAATACGAGAAAAATATATAATACGACGCTAGAAAAGTTGAAAAAAAGCTACACGACAAATCAAGCCCAATTTGGGCTTCAGGTTCGAATCAATATTCTGCAGGCGGCACTGGATGTGGCGGAAGTGTTACAAGAAGAGGAGGAGGTAGTAGTGGTTGTTGACCTTGAATACGCATATTACTCAGTGAATTTGCTAAAACTAAAAGTGGAAATAGAAGGAAACACTTCGACCAATAGCGATATCACGAAAACAAAGACGGCATTGTACAAAGGAGTGACTCATTCTGGCCTATCTTCGACATCAGACTTCAATCTTTACATACATGAATACCCAGGAAAGCTGAGGGAATTATTAAAAAGGATAAGAAGAAGCAGAGAAATAGAGAACTCGGCGTAACTGATAGCCGACGATGTAATATCAATGAAAAAATCCCATATCGTATGAGAAAATGACTGGAGAAGTGGACTGAGTGGTCACAGGAAGTTGGACTGAGCTTGCAGTGTAAAAATGCGTGACCTTGATAAATAATATGAGAAGTGTGGACGTGAAGTACGGAATAGGAAATGGATAAATAAATACGAAAGAACATACAGACTACCTAGTT
Source organism: Odonthalia washingtoniensis (assembly GCA_032358235.1). NCBI lineage: Eukaryota > Rhodophyta > Florideophyceae > Ceramiales > Rhodomelaceae > Odonthalia > Odonthalia washingtoniensis. The sequence continues at coordinate 7,397 of JAULBU010062946.1, forward strand.
CCGAACCTAACAGAAAAGGGCTTCATCAAACCAGACATTTATCGATTGAAAAAAAATCCAAGGAGGTACTGACTGCGCTCCTTTCGTGCGGATGGTTTACTCCAGAAAAGAATCATAAGAGGATAGTAAATTTATACACGGAAGTTGTAGCATCCAAACATATGGGATGACTATCTACTAGAACGTAGAGGAGTTTCGGGTGGTGATACGATGAGCTTTTCAGAATCTTATTTAAAAACCTAATTTGTAATAGCTGGCGTCTAAACGATATCTTAGTCGACAGGTTAGGTGTAGTATTAGATTTACCAACGTTAAACATTAAATTGATGAGAATGGCGGTAATGTGCAATGGAAGCTGGAAGTGTTGGTAATAGATGAGACAAATAGTAAAACTGCGATACACGCACATCGCTCATTAAAAATCATCTAAGCCTTAAAAATAAACCACGGACTATGAAAGGAGAAATAGTCAGAGGTGATGGATTGGAAATTATAATATATGAAACAATGGAAGGAATTAAATAATGAAGTCTCACAGAGGAATTAAGTGACATCGTGAGCGCCGGTAATTATGATAGATACAGATAAAAGAGACGCGATTTTGACGAAGATGGCATAGGCGTTAAGGTAAGGAGAACAATTATGAGGTGGTTCATCTACCGCTTCCCTTTGAAGATAATTTCCACATGCCGAAAAACAGATACCCTTAGAAAAATTTATGACTTGAACAGAATATCGAAAGATGAAAGAAAAACCACTTTGAGGGCCTAGTCCCTAAACAGCGATCCGAGGGATGGGGAGTCCCCAGACCACAATTTTTATCCCATAATATTATAAATATAACAGTAGCGAACTCCTCTAACGAAAGAACATCCAAGAGTCCGAACCGCAGGACTGAATCCGAATTAAACGCACTCAAAGTCACAGTATAAACATTTTCCACAAGATTAACAATGAATAATGACGACACATGAAAGATGAGCGCCGACGAGAAATTGGAAACCGGCCTTCCTTTGGTTTCTTGAAAATGCAAGAAATCCCCGACCACTAGACCAAACATTTGAAACTCTAGTCTTGAAACCAAGTACACTACATGGAAAAATAAATCTTTATAGCATTAATATTTCTCCGTATAGCATTCACTTTTGACTGACTACAGCACTAACAATGGTTCTTCTGAGCAATAAAATGGTGCTATTTTTCTTTCAAAGTTTTCGTTATCATTGCATTTATTGTTCCTGAGTACCGTTCTATCGTTCAAGGTTGCAACACATTTCGGAATAATAAAAATAATTTTTGTGCTATAGATTTCCTCAGATACTAATAGATTACAATTGAAGATAATGCTCAAGAAGTATAAGAATTTCTTCCGATAGAAATAGATTTTATATCTAATTGGAAGGGGTTTTATTTGCTTAAAATGTTTTGTCATTTGTATAATTAATACTTACGATTGATCCTGCAATTTACAACGGATATCTATCACTCCTCTCTAGCAAAACATATGAAATCTTCCTCTCCTTACTTCATTGAAACTTCTTCTGTCTGATCTGGTGGTAACTAAGGTTGAAAACCGGCCAGTTGTTTCTGCTTCATCTGCGATCTTTCAACATGTTCTTCGAAAATATAACGACGATTCTCATCAATTACATCGTATATAGTTGTTGAATGACCATTAATATGATTCGAAACAATATCATTATAAAAGAATGATTTCTCGTTAACAGCCTGTCCATCACGATTAGTTTGATGATTACACCGTTAATAGAAGTGCTAATAAAGCAACTGTGTGACGAACAGTAAATATTACAATGCCTAATAATCCAGAATCGAAAACATAACTTTCAACTCTTGCAGTTGAAGTAGCTACCCGATTCATACGACGTAATGCTGCTAAAACAGAATTACCTACCAATGTTTTGCCATTATGTGATTTTGTAAATATATCAGAAGCTGCATTAGAAGCTTGTATGTCAACTCTATCTGTGAAGAATTTACTTAGCTCAACTACCAAAATATGATGATGGCCACACGAAGGTTTTAGAACTAAATAAATACAGACTGACCGAGAGACGATTATCCTTCCTCCCCAAATTCCCTCGCCTCGTTTAGGAAAGTGGAAGGACTGAAAGAAGAGGGGGTAAAGAGAGCCACCCTGCATATGTTGTTTGTGCAGTTTGAGTGTGTATACATGTGAAAAACAAATGCGGGGAGGGGGGATCACACAAAGCAGTTAGTAAAATGACATTGGGTAGTAATGAGTACAATATATCATGTATACATTACCCTACTTTCTGTTGCTGTTATTTATTTTATTTTTTAATAATAAAATTATTACTTATTATCCATTTATGTGTCGTCGTTCAAAAACGCAACTTCTCTATTATGTCCATAATCACGTGAAGTGCCGTCAAAGAACTCACACAGTCGTTTAACGTCCCTCCATATGCGGATGAAAAAGATTCCGCATCTCCCACACTTTCTCTATTCAATTTCCATATGGGAACAGTTTTCCTGTCATGTTCAGCGACTGCGGCAATCGCTCTCACACAATCCTTCCCCAATTTGAAACATCCTTTCACCCACTTCACTCTCTCGTCAATAACTGTCCTGTTCCCGCTGTCTTCACATTCACTGCCCAAATGTCTTGAATCACTTCTCGATATGTAAACGCATGAGTTGCTCACAGAAACTGTAGAGTTGACCACACCCAGCATTTACTTTCTGGGTAGTAGATATCTAGGCAGTACGGTATGTACACACCTGATTTTCAGTTGAATCGATTTCTCTCTGTTCTACGATAAACTACCTGACGATTGAAATGATTGCTCATCGGAATACCGTACTGAATCTTTCATTTGGGTGATTAATCGGGCTTATACCCCGACTCTGTTCACATCCTTTCTAATAACGCTTTCTAGCATACTGTATATAGCACCTGGATGAACAATAGTATGAATAATTTACAGTAAAGGGAGCGACTGGTCTTCCCTTTGATAGGCATATGTATCTGGAGCAGATATTTCATTATATGTGTTATCATAGTACGAATCTTCCAAAAAGGCAGTCTCAGCTACATTTAGACAATCTTGTTTGGATATGTAGTATTATCAGCGGCAGAGGCAGCCGCGCTTGCACGTTCTGCACCATTCTCATCAAAATCAGATTACCGTGAGTCTGACAATGGTAGATTAAGAGCATCAGTATCAGTTCGGCAAGTCAAACGAGGTGCTGTGCTATCTGCTGAAGAGAACGGGTTGTTAAACGTACGTCGAAACGAATTACTGTCTTCATTTTCATACTCATGACCATCCCGGCTGAAATATAAAATTGATTGTTTGTTCAATTGACCCTGCCTTTCGAGAAATCTCAAGAGCTCTTTCATCCAAATTTGTAGAATCTAATGAAAGAACCGGTTCCGGAGACGGGGAGCATTCACACATATACGGAGAGGAAGAATCACATCGTACCAAAAATGACCATAGCCATGAAAACAAACTATGCTTTTGAGAGATCGGAACAGGGTCATCCATATTCAATAAATCAGCTTGTTAATCTGTAACCTCTTTCAAAACGCTTCGTTCACGGTGGAACAGCATTAGTCAGGGAACGCCAGATGATGCGAAGATTTTTCCATATGCCAAAAAGATCTCTGCATACTTTTTTTCGCCGTAGACGTGAGAATGATTCATTTAGAGGTACCTTTGACCAAGAGTCACTCCTACATTTTGCAATATTTCGGGGGATGCTTCCCAAGGCTCGTGGATGTATTCGGTAGGGATCTGTCGTAATTCCAGAACCCACTTTCGAATAAAAACGCCTGTTGGATCTTGCAGGTAACCAATGCGCACAGGATTCACAAAAAGGCGAAGTGGAAAGGAATCAGTATTACTACCAACCGTCCATTGCCACCCAAGAGCATTAGCGGAATGATCACCATCTACGAGAAG